>JAOWAR010150187.1:0-11395 GCA_028571005.1 Clathrina lutea
GTGGGCTCAAGTTGAAGTTTGGATGGACACTTGAGAGTGAGTGTGATGTGAGGGCTGGGCTTTTTTTCAAGAACAGCTGGAGAGAAAGGACAGATACCTACCGACCTAAAAATATAACGAATTGAAGAGCCATGTGTTCCTGCACTGTGCTTATGAACCTCTTTAGAATGACAAACAATAAAAATGAAAGAAAGATCAGCAACAAAGAAGAAAAGACGAGCGGCAAGTCACCGAAGGGGCTTTATTGGCATAGCATCAGTCCTGTGAAAGAGAGTGGGAGAGGAGCAAGGACATTTGAAGGTGTTGGGTGACGGTAAGAAAACGCCATGGCCGGAGAGAAACAAGTTTACAGTGAAAGACGTGAAAATGTGAACCGACCGATGCCAAGAGAGATTAGAGGCTACCTACTAGAAGCAAATCCAGCGCATTATCCCTACGAATGATGTGCTAGGTCTTGACATCCCGATCAATGGTTTGTTAGGTCCTGATATCATCCCGATCAATGGTGTGCTAGGTCCTGACATTATCCCCATCACTGGTGTGCTAAGTCCTGACATCATCCCGATCTATGGTGTGCTAGGTCCTGAAATCATCCCGCTCAATGGCGTGCTAGGTCCTGGTATCATCCCAATCAGTGGTGCGGTGGGCCCTGAAATTATCCCAATTTATGGTGTGCTAGGTCCTGACATCATCCCGATCAATGGTGTGCTAGGTCCTGACATCATCTCGATCAATGGTGTGCTAGGTCCTGATATCATCCCGATCAGTGGTGTCCTAGGTCTTTATACCATCCCTATCAATGGTATGCTAGGTCCTACAATCTTCCCGATCAATGGTGTGCTAGGTCCCAACATCATCCCGATTCAATGATGTGCTAAGTCCTGATATCATCGCGATCAATGGTGTGTTGGGTCCTGACATTATCCCGATCAATGTTGTGCTAGGTCCTGACAACATCCCAATCAAGTGTGTGCGAGGTCCTGACATAATCCCGATCAATAGTTTGCTAGGTACTGACATCATCCTGGTCAATGGTGTGCTATGTCTAGATATCATCCCGATGAATGGTGTGGTCCGTCCTGACCTCATCCCGATTGATGCTGTGCTAGGTCCTGAATTCATCCTGATCAATGGTGTCCTAGGTCCTGATAACATCCCGATCTACGGTGTGGTAGGTCTTGACAACATCCCGATCAATGGTGTGCAAGGTCCTAACATCATCCTGATCAATGATGTGCTAGGTCCTGACAACAACCCGATCAATTGTGTGTGAGGTCCTGATATCATCCCGACCAATGGTTTCCTAGGTCCCGATATCTTCCCGATCAATGGTGTGCTATATCCTAACATCACCCCGTTCAATGGTGTGCTAGGTCCTGATATGATCTCGATCAATCGTGGGTTGGGTCCTAACACCATCCCAATCAATGGTGTGCTAGGTCCTGACAACATCATGATGAATGGTGTGCTTGGTGCGAACATCTTCGCGATCAATGGTGTAGCGGGTCCTGACATCAGCACGATCAATGGTGTGCTAGGTCCTGATAGCATCCCAATCAATTGTGTGCGAGGTCCTGACATCATCCCGATCAATGGTTTCCTAGGTCCTGATATCATCCCGATAAATGGTGTGCTATCTTCTCCCATCATCCTGATTTATGGTGCGGTGGGTCCTGATATCATCCCGATGAATGGTGTACTAGGTCCTGACATCATCCTGATCAATGGTGTGCTAGCCCCTGCTATCATCCCGATCCATGGTGTGGTGGAACCTGACATCCCCCGATCAATGCTGTGCTAGGTCCTAACATCATCCCGATCTGGGGTGTGCTAGGTCCTGACATAATCCCGATGAATGGTTTCCTAGGTCCTGATATCATACCAATCAATGGTGTGGTGGGTCAAGACATTCTCCCGATCAATGGCGTGCTAGGTCCTGACATCATACCGATCTATGGCGGGCTAAGTCCTGACATCATCCCGATCAATGGTGTGGTGGGTCCTGAACACATCCCAATCTATGGTTCGTTAGGTCCTGATATCATCCTGATCTCTGGTGTGCTGGGTCCTAACGTCATCCCGATCAATGGTGTGCTAGGCCCTGACAATCCAGATCTATGGTGTCATCGGTCCTGACTTTATCCCGGTCTATTGTGTGCTAGGTCCTGATCTCATCCTGATCAATGGAATGGTGGGTCCTCACCTCATCCCGATCAATGGTGTGGTGGGTCCTGACACTATCTCGATCAATGGTGTGCTAGATCCTGACATCATCCCGATCAATGGTGTCCTAGATCCTGACATCATCCCGATCAATGGTGTGGTGGGTCCTGACAAAATCCTGATCAAGAGTGTGCTAGGTCCTGCCATCATCCCGGTCTATGGTGCGCTAGGTCCTGATACCATTCTGATCACCCACGTGGTGGGTTATGACATCATACCGATCAATGGTTTCCTAGGTCCTGCATCCTCCCCATCAATGGTGTGCTAGGTAATGATATCATCCCGATGAATGGTGGGCTGGGTGCTGACATCATCCCGATCATTGGTGTGCGAGGTGCTGATATCAACCCGAACAATGGTGTGCTAGGTGCTGACATAATCTCGATCAATGCTGGGTTAGGTCCTGATACCATCCCGATCAATGGTGTGCTAGGTCCTCATAGCATTCAAGTCAATGGTATGGTGGCTCCTAACATCATCCCGATGAATGGCGTGCTAGGTCCTCACATATTCCCGATCAATTGTGTGCTAGGTCTTAACATCATCCCGGTCTACGGTCTGTTAGCTCCTGTTATCACTCTGATCAATGGTGTGGTGGGTCCTCATATCATCCCGATCAATGGTGTGGTGGGTCATGACATTATCCCGATCAATGGTGTGCTAAGTCTTGATATCATCACGATCAATGGTGTGCTAGGTCCTGACAAAATCCCGATCAAATGGTGTGGTGGGTCCTAACAACATCCCTATCTACGGTTCGCTAGGTCCTGATATCATCCTCATCTATGGTGTGCTAGGTCCTAACATCATCCCGATAAATCGTGTGAAAGGTCCTGACATCATCACGGTCTACGGCGTGCTAGGTCCTAACATCATCTCGATCAATGGTGTGGTGCGTCCTGACAACATACCGATCTATGGTGTGCTGGTCCTGACGTGATCCTGATCTCTGGTGCGCTAGGTCCTAACATCATACCGATCAATCATGTGCAAGGTCCTGACATCGTCACGACCCATGGTGTGCTAGGTCCTGATATCATTCTGATAAATGGTGTGCTAGGTCATGACCTCGCCCCGATCTTTGGTGTGTTAGGTGCTAACATCATCCCCATCAATCAATGCTTTGCTAGGTCCTCATATCGTCCCGATCAATGGTGTGGTGGGTCCTGACAACGTCCCCATCTACGGTGTGGTGGGTCCGGACATCATCACGATCAATGGTGTGCTAGGTCCTGACATCATCCCGATGAATGGTGTGCTAGGTCCTGATATCATGTCAATCAATCATGTGGTGGGTCCTGACATCATCCCGATCAATTTTTGCGAGTTCCTGAGATCATCCCAATCAATTGTGCGCGAGGTCCTGACATTATCCCAATCTATGGTTTCCTAGGTCCCGATATCATCCCGATGAATGGTGTGCTAAATGTATGTCATGATATCCCAATCTATGGTATAGTGGGTCCTGACATCATCCCGATAAATGGTGCGCTAGGTCCTGACATCATCCTGATCAATGGCGTCCTAGGTCTTGACATCACCCCGATCTATAGTGTGGTGGGTCCTGACATCATCTCGATCGATCGTTCGCTAGGTCCTTACATGATCCCGATCTATAGTGTGCTAGGTCCTAACATCATCCCGATCAATAGTGTGCTAGGTCCTGACATCATCGCGGCCCATGGTGCGCTAGGCAAAGATATCATTTTGATCAATGGTGTGCTAGGTCCTGACATCATCCCGATCTATGCTGTGCTACGTGCTGACATCATCCCGACCTATGGTGTGCTACGTCCTGATATCGTCCCGATCTATGTTGTGCTAGGCCCTAATATCGTCCCGATTAATGGTGTGCTAGGTTTTGACAGAATCACGATCATCGGTGTGGTGGGTCCTGATATCATCCTGATCAATGGTGCCCTAGGTCCTGATGTCATCCCGATCAATGGTGTGCTAGGTGTTGACATCATCCCGATCAATGGTGTGCTAGGTCCTGACATTATCCCGATCAATGGTATCCTAGGTCCTCATATCATCCCGATCTATGGTGTGCTACGTCCTGATATCGTCCCGCTCTATGGTGTGCTAGATCCCGACATCTAACTGATCAATGGTCTGCTAGGTCCTGACATCATCCCTAACTATGGTGTGCTAGGTCCTGATCTCATCCCGATTAATGGTGTGCTAGATCCTGAAATCATTCCGATCAATGGTATGGTGGGTCCTTAGATAATCCCAATCTATGATGCGCTACGTGCTCCCATCTTCCCGATCAATGGTGTGCTAGGTAGGTCCTGATACCATCCCGATCTATGGTGTGCTAGGTCCTGACATTATCCCGATCACTGGTGTGCTAGGTCTTGCCATCATCTCAGTCTATGGTGCGCTAGGTCCTGATATCATTCAGATCACCGGTGTGGTGGGTCCTGACGTCATGGCGATCTATGGTGTGCTAGGTCCTGACATCATCCCGATCAGTCATGTGCTCGGTTCTGATATCATCCCGATTAATGGTGTCCTAGGTCCTGACATCATCCCGGTCAATGGTGTGCTAGGTCCTGACATCATCCCAAACAATGGTGTGCTAGGTCCTGACATCATCCCGATCAATGGTGTGGTGGGTCCTGACATGATCCCAATCCATGGTTCGTTAGGTTCTGATATCATCCCGATTTATGGTGTCCTAGGATCTAACACCATCCCGATCTATGGTGTACTAGGTCGTAACATCATCCTGGTCTATGGTGTGCTTGGTCCTGATATCATTCCCGATCTATGGTGTGGTAGGTCCTGACATCATCCCGATTTATGGTGTTCTAGGTCCTAACATCATCCCAATCAATGGTGTGGTGGGTCCTGACCACATCCCGATCAATGGTTCACAAGATCATGATATCATCCCGATCTGTGATCTCCTAGGTACCAACATCATCCCGATCAATGGCGTGCTAGGTCCTGTTGTCATCTCGATCTATGGTGTGTTAGGTCCTGACATCATCCTGGTCTATGGTGTGCTTGGTCCTGATATCATTCCCGATCAATGGTGTGGTAGGTCCTGACATCATCCCGATTTATGGTGTTCTAGGTCCTAACATCATCCCGATCAATGGTGTGGTGGGTCCTGACCACATCCCGATCAATGGTTCGCAAGATCATGATATCATCCCGATCTGTGATCTGTTAGGTCCCAACATCATCCCGATCAATGGCGTGCTAGATCCTGTTGTCATCCCGATCTATGGTGTGTTGGGTCCTGACATCATCCCAATCTATCGTATGCTATGTCCTCACATCATCCCGATCTATGGTGTGCTAGGTCCTGACATCATCCCGATCAATGGTGTGCTAGGTCCTGACATCATCCTGATGAATGGTGTGGTGGGTCCTGACAACATCCCGATCAATGGTTCGGGAGGTAATGATATCATCCCGATGTGTGATGTGCTAGGTCCGAACATCATCCCGATCAATGGTGTGCTAGGTCCTGATGTCATCCCGATCTATGATGGGTTAGGTCCTGATATCTTCCCGGTCGATAGTGTGCTATGTCCTGATATCATCCTGATCAATGGTTTGGTCGGTCCTGACATCATCCCGGCCTATGGTGTGCTAGGTCCTAAAATCATCCCGATTAATGGTGTCCTAGGTCTTAACATCATCCCGATGATTGGTTTGCTAGGTCCAAACATCATCTCGATCACTGCTGCGCTAAGTCCTGATATCCCAGTCTATGGCGTGCTAGGTCCTGACATCATCCTGATCAATGGTTTGGTCGGTCCTGACATCATCCCGACCTATGGTGTGCTAGGTCCTAAAATCATCCCGATCAATGGTGTGCTAGGTCCTAACACCATCCCGATGATTGGTGTGCTAGGTGCTAACATCATCCCAATCTATCGTGTGCTAGGTCCTGACATTAACCTGACCTTTCGTGTGCGAGGTCCTGACATCATCCCGATCAATGGCGTGGTGGGTCCTGACAATATCCCGATCAATAGTTCGGTAGGTCCTGATATCATCCCGCTCTATCGTGTGCTAGGTCCTGACATCATCCCGATAAATGGTGTGCTAGGTCTTGACATCATCCCGCTCTATGGTGTGCTAGGTCCTGATATCATTCTGATCAGTGTGGTGGGTCCTGACAGTGTGGTGGGTCCTGACATCATCCCGATCAATGGTGTGCTAGGTCCTGACATCATCCTGATTAATGGTGTGGTGGATCCTGACATTATCCCGATCAACGGTGTGCTAGGTCCTAGCACCATCCCGATCAATGGTGTGCTAGGTCCTGGCATCTCGACCAATGGTGTGGTGGGTCCTGACATCATCGTGACTAATGGTGTGCTAGGTCCTTGCATCATCCCAGTCTATGGTGTGCTAGGTCCTGATATCATTCTGATCAACGGTGTGGAGGGTCCTGATAGCATCCCGATCTATGGTGTGCTAGGTCCTGACATCATCCTGATCTATGGCGCGCTGGGTGCTGACAACATCCCGATCTATGGTTCGCAAGATCATGATATCATCCCGGTCTGTGATCTGCTAGGTCCCAACATCATCCCGATCAATGGTGTGCTAGGTCCTGTTGTAATCCCGATCTATGGTGCGTTTGGTCCTGACATCTTTCCAATCCATCGTATGCTAGGTCCTCACATCATCCCGATCTATGGTGTGCTAGGTCCTGATATCATCCCGATCAATGGTGTGCTGGGTCCTGACATCATCCTGATCAATGGTGTGGTAGGTCCTGACAACATCCCGATCAATGGTTCGCGAGGTCATGATATCATCCCGATGTGTGATGTGCTAGGTCCTAACATCATCCCGATCTATGGTGGGTTAGGTCCTGATATCTTCCCGGTCGATGGTGGGCTATGTCCTGATATCCCGATCAATGGTTTGGTCGGTCCTGACATCATCCCGACCTATGGTGTGCTAGGTCCTAAAATCATCCCGATCAATGGTGTCCTAGGTCTTAACATCATCCCGATGATTGGTTTGCTAGGTCCTAACATCATCCCGATCACTGCTGCGCTAGGTCCTGATATCATTCCGGTCTATGGTGTGTTAGGTACTGATATCATATCGATCTACGGTGTGCTATGCCCTGATTTCATCCCGATCTCTGGTGTGGTGGGTCCTGACATCTTCCTGATAAATGGTGTGCTCGGTCCTGACATAATCCCAATCCATGGTGTGCTGACATCATCCTGACTTATGGTGTGGTGGGTCCTGACATCACCCCGATTCATGGTGTGCTAGGTCCTGGCACCATCCTGATCGATGGTGTGCTAGGTCCTGATATCATTCTGATCAGTGGTGTGGTTGGCCCTGACATCATCCCGATCAATGGTGCGCTAGGTCCTCACATCATCCCGATCTATGGTGCGCTAGGTCCTCGCATCATCCCGATCTATGGTCTGCTAGGTCCTGACATCATCCCGATCAATGGTGTGGGGGGTCCTGACAATATCCCGAGCAATAGTTCGGTAGGTCCTGATATCATCCCGCTTTATGGTGCGCTAGGTCCTGACATCATCCCGGTCTATGGTATGCTAGGTCCTGATATCATTCTGATCAACTGTGGTGGGTCCTGACATCATCCCGATCAATGGTGTGCTAGGTCCTGACATCATCCTGATTAATGGTGTGGTGGGTCCTGACATCATCCCGATCAATGGTGTGCTAGGTCCTAGCACCATCCCGATCAATGGTGTGCTTGGTCCTGAAATCATCTCGACCAATGGTGTGGTGGGTCCTGACATCATTGTGATTAATGGTGTGCTAGGTCCTTGCATCATCCTGATCAATGGTGTGCTAGGTCCTGACATCATCCCGATCAATGGTGTGCTAGGTCCTGATGCCCTGGAGCACTGAGCATGAATCAAGAAAATCTTTTCACCATTGCTTCATGACGGTCGTTCATTTCAAGCGGTCCCCTTTCCACAAAAAAAAAAAAAAAAAAAAAATAGAGGACGTGTCACGTTGGACGACAGGCGGCCATGGTCCGGCCGCTCAAATGCTGCGTAAGTGCGATGACACTACAGGCCACGGATGGGAGAGTTTGGGGCAATGTCGGGGAAACTGGAGTGGTTTCATGATCAAACCTACTTGCATTGCTGCAAGCTCAGCTGCAGTTTCGCTCATGCAAGGAACGATAGAAGTGCAAAGTGGAAAAGAAAGAGCGGAAGACATGAGGCGTGCGGTGGACCTTGGTGACGTATCAAGCTGACCACACTCTGGCAATGTGTCAGAACAAGAATAGTCAGCTTTGGACCGCTATTTCCTAAGCCGCTTCTTTCTGTATTGACTTCATACCTTGACGTCGAAGTCTCATAATACCATTCACAGGATATATGTTCATCAATTTCCATGGATGGGAAAAAGGTGAAAAACGAATGTGCCCAACAACGAAGAGAGGGAAAAAGACTCTTTGCATATGTGAAGCTCTTTCAACAGCAAACAAAAGAGTCCTTAGACTCCGTTGACAATTGGCACGTATGGGGTATTGACGGAAAGGTATTTTCCCGGATTTTTAAACGATGGCGCAAAGACCCCGTACGTGCGATCCACAGCAATAGAATTGCATTGAAAGATCAATGTTCTCACAGACAAAGAGCGCCTTGAGCACAGCTTGTATACCATGTAGCCCCATGGACATTCTTACATGCACATTCAAATATCCAATTCTGCGCCCGGTAGACACACAACTGGACGGCCAGTCCGGCACATATTGCCACCATGTATTCACCTTCCTACACATTACTAACACACTCATCGATCACCCTTTCCAGACATTACTAACACACTCATCGATCACCCTCTCCATACATTACTAACAGAGTAAGTGATTAAACTTCCCATAAATTATGAACACAGTAAGTGTGAACCCCTTCCCATACAATGCAAACACAGTAGGCGATAACCCTTTCTATACAATACGACCACAGTAAGTGATCACCCTTTTCATACATTACTAACACAGTAAGTCATCACCCCTTCCATTCATTACCAACAAAGAAAGTGAAAACCCTTTCCATACATTACAAGCACAGTAGGTGATAACCCTTTCCATACATAAGGAACAAAGTAAGTGATTACCTTTCCCATACATAACTAATACAGTAAGTGATTACCATTTCTATACATTACTAACATAGTAAGCGATCACCCCTTCCAGTCATTACTAACATAGTAAGTGAAACGCTTTCCATTCATTACTAACACAGTAAGTGATCACCCTTTCCAGTCATTACTACCAAAGTACTGTAAATCCAGAAATTTTCGTATGCATTTTATTTTCGTATATTTCGTACGGAGCGGCAAAAGTACTAAAATAAAACGCATACTAAAATTTTGGTCAAGTGGCTCAATTGCCAAAAGTACTTTTGAGCCACTCCCCTCTTTTGCTCTCTACTGAAATCCTCCGTCGGCTTCAGGCTATCTGAGCAACCAAACTCACACACAAGAAAGCAAACATCATACAGACATGCCAATGTGTCCCAAGAAACGAGCTCACTGAGCTGCAGAGCAAGGTTCAAATCAATGGCACAAGTGTGTGTGTGTGTGTGTTTTCGTCACGAGACGCGCGCACAACATCTCATCCGTGTGTTGACGTCAACTCGGAGGCGCACGGCAGAGTTTGTACGGCAGTGGTTACCTGGGAAATTTGCCTACCCTGCGAATTCGCCCAGCGTGTGGCACATCATGCGGCATGATAGTTCGGGCCGGCGCCGGGAGTCATCGGATCTACTGTACTACAAGTAGCAGGCCTACTGCATGTACTAGTACGTATCCGCGCACTTTCCATGCGCGCATGCAGCCATACGAAATTATTTTGGAGCTCACTTGCGTCGTACGAAAATTACATGCGTTTGAAACCTAGTGCAGCCTCAACATACAAACATTTTCACGTACGAAAATTTCTGGATTTACAGTAACTGAACACCTTTCCATTCATTACTACTACAGTAAGTGATCACCTTTTCCATCCACTACTTACAAAGTAAGTGATCACCCTTTCCATACATTACTAACACAGTAAGCGATCACCCTTTCCATACATTACTAACACAGTAAGTGATCACCCTTTCCATACACATACATTACTTACACAGTAAGTGATCACCCTTTCCATACATTACTAACACAGAAAGTGATAACCCTTTCCTTCCATTTCTAACAAAGAAAATGATCACCCTTTCCATACATCACTAACACAGTAAGTGATAACTCTTCGCATACATCACTAACACAGTAGGTAATCAACCTTTCTATCCATTACTAACAGAGTAAGTGAAAAGCCCTTTTATACATTCCTAACCCAGTAAGTGATTACCCTTTCCATTCATTCCTAACACAGTAAGTGATCATCTTTCCATTCATTACTAACACAGTAAGTGATCATCTTTCCATTCATTACTAACACAGTAACTAAGTGATCATCTTTCCATTCATTACTTACACAGTAAGTGATCATCTTTCCATTCATTACTAACACAGTAAGTGATCATCCTTTTCTTTCATCACTAACACAGTAAGTGATCATCCTTTTCCTTCATTACTAACACAGCAAGTGATCATCCTTTTCATTCATTACTAACACAGTAAGTGATCATCCTTTTCATTCATTACTAACACAGTAAGTGATCACCCTTTCCATACATTATTAGCACAGTAGGTGATAACACTTTTCCATACATTACGAACACAGAAGGTGATCACCCTTTCCATACATTATTAGGACAGTAGGTGATAACACTTTTCCATACATTACGAACACAGAAGGTGATCACCCTTTCCAGTCATTACTAACACAGTAAGTGAAAACCCTTTCCATACATTAGTAACACAGTAAGTGATCACCATTTGCATTCATCACTAACACAGAAAGTGATAAGCCTTTCCGTTCAGAACTACCACAGTAAGTGATCCCCCTTTTCATACATTACTAACACAGTAAGTGATACCTCTTTCGATACATTACTAACACAGGAAGTGACAACCCATCCCATTCATTATTAACACAGTCTGAAAAGGGAAATATTCTCTAGCTGAAAAAGATCAGTACAGCCAAGACAACTCCGTTCGAAAACGTTTCGCCACGAGGGCTTCGTCAGTTCGACAAAAACAAAATCACAGTTACAGGGAATTTAAACAGCAACAGGGAAAG
>JAOWAR010150198.1:0-11395 GCA_028571005.1 Clathrina lutea
TTCGCATGCGTAGGTTGAAGTAATCAGGAGCACTTCACCAAGGAGTTTTCCCCAGATATTTTTGAGGTTCACCCCAGTGAGGAACCTTTCACGTGTTTTCCTCGATCTCATCAACAATAAGGATTATGTAAATAAAATAAAATAACATTCTAGGTCACCAGATCAGTTCTAAGCTAGAGGTTTTTCCGCCTTGCAAATTGAATGCTGAGAAATCTGACAAAGGATCACTATAAAGCGGGAAAGCATTTCAATGACCAGGAAAATTTAAAAGGTGTTCCCGACCTAGCTGCCAGTCAGCAAAATAATACACTTTATGTATGCTGTATCCCCGTCAAGTTGTACGATGACGCACTAAAATCTGTGCCTGGAACACAATTTTTTACCGTAACCATTCCGAGCGTGTGTAAAAAGCAGTGATGTCGATCGAGCTTAAGGAGTCATTGAGAACAGCCTTAAGCAAGGTCGAAGAGGCCAATCAAACCTGCCTGGTTTCTATGAGATTCCAAACCAGTACTGCACGAGCGTTGAGCAAAGATGATCAGAGGCCCGGCCATACCAAAGGAGTGCTGGGGCCAAGAAGATCACGTGGTCGCCTACCATGCTGGCGCGCAGAGGCGTGCGCATGGCGCAACCGACTTGGAATAGCTGTGAATGCGTTGAAGCTCTTACTGTCCGCCGCCACCACTGTGGCTATGCAAAGCCATGTTGCGGTGTATAGCCAATGCAGCTGGGAAATTGGGCTTATAGCACCATCTGGCGTGGATCAGCGGCATGGCGCAATTAGATCACGCATGCGTCACAGCATGGCTGCTAGCTTCGCCGGACCATTGACCAGAATGCACAAAGCTTTGCAATTGCACGTGAGCTGACGCACCCACAGTACACTAAACATGGTGCGTGGTCGTCCGATGAACTGATTGAACAGTTGAGCTAAGCTTACTAAAGCTTGTTCAAAGTTGCACTGAACTGTAGCTCTAAAGGTAAAGCGTTTCAACGCACTACTTGCCAGTGTCCCTGCTGGCAATTAAGACAAACGACTGGCTTCGCCGACAAACGCGAGTCGCCATGCAATCCTAAAGCCCTTGGACTTCGCTCGGAAAAAGCTATATAAACAACTAGCCTTCATTATGTCTCTTGCCACTACTAATCCCAATGTGAGAAAGAGTCTAGACCGGCATCACGTACACACGTGTATCAGCAGCTTTGAAATGCAAACATTTAATATTTATTTGGGGGCCATTGGGACACCTTTAGCCCCAGACCAGACCCAGAATAAGTGTCAGTGTCGCTTTATTCCTAAATGTTTGAATAAAGAGAGCAGTAGATTTACTGCCTGTAAGATCCAAGAAAAGGAATCATGCTGAGCAATATGCGCCAAAGTGTACACATGAGAGCACTGGCTAAACTTTAGGTTTATCTGGCAAAGTCAATGATTTTGCATTTTGTCTGACTTGCCATGTTACATTGAAGACCTCAATGGTTCTCAACACTCATGTTTGTCTTGACGTTGTAAGTTTTGCTAATCTAGGTGGCAATTGCTGCTTGTTCAATGTGTTTGTCAAAATTCCAAGTAGTAAAATAAAGGTGTGGCATTGACGGGTCACATCATTTTGTTTAAAAAGGCCTGTTGCAATTTGTTGCAATTGCAGCAACAAGTCGCTCTTCCCCATCACCTGGTCTGACCTGCACCTGCTCGCCATACGTATGCCTAGCAAACCATAAAGAGCCCACTGATAAAAAACCGGCCATAGACTTGCCTAAAGATGGTCCGAGTGCAGAGAAGGATATAAACCCTGCTTTACTTATGTTCTTGAAGGGATATACGGACGAACTGAGCTTGGCTGACGTCGACTGCAAGTTTCGGTAAGCCTCTGAAGTGATCGCGATGCCTCGATCTACGTAATTGCATCGTCGACACTGTCCTCTTGGTAAGACTGGCTTGTAGTTCCATGGATTCCCCGTCAACCGAATAACGCTAGACCGTAACTCTGTTTGATGGCTGCGCTGAATGCCCCAATGGTCTCTACAGCGTTGCCTCCTTCGTCGGCCAATTGACACGCGCAGGCAGACTCTCCGTCGATGTCCTTCGCCGGGATTTCAAGGCCGATACCCTGGTTTGCAATGGAACTCTTGCATGACCCTGTTGGACCCAGCAGAAGAACGTACTGCTGCTGTCGAAGGCGGTCAACAGGCGTGACTTCTGCGCAACTCGGCGTCAGCGGTTCTGAGGTAGTCGCTGCAGCAGCGTCGCTCGCCCTATCTGCGGCACACGCTAAAGCACATGCATCGCCTGAGCTCAGGGCGCTTGCTTCCGCATCAGGAATATTGCTTACCATATTCTCCGACATCGGTGCTGTTCAGTGTCTCGACAAGACGGAATTCGCCCTATCGGAATAGGCGTTGGGTGTATACTTAGAAGCTATCCGCTGGTAGTTGTATGCAACGTCTGGCGGAGGGAGCGAACCTTTAATGTACGTAAGCGTTCTTGATATGATAATACCGCGCCTGAGGCTTTGAGAGAAATTAACCGTTCAATAAGGAAGCCCCTGTACATGTCAGGCTGCGATCACGCGGTCAGCATGGCTAACGCGCGCAGGGGGTTCTTTCCCGAACCCGACCTCAACGCCGTGGCAACGGTTCCGAATCAACAAACGGACTTCGTCTTGAACTGTCATGCTTCACAGCCCAATGGGATGCGGACCCGCAGCGAAGAATCAGAGCCAGAAGCTGGAGGAATGCTTTTCAGCCCAGCGAAAAATAGCCGCCACGCGGCTGTACATGTCCGGTCCACGTGCAAATTATGGACTCTGTTGGGTCGTGTAGGTATTTTCGTAGGTTCATGCCAGTTGTTGCGAGCGCATGCCAGACATCACTTCACCATTAGGCTCACCACAAAGTTGTGAGCTGAGGCAGGCTCTCCTGAAAGGACCACACCGAGCAATGTGGAGGGCGTTGGGAACGAGAAAGTTGAAGCCCAATCTTCTCGAGCGAAATGCACTCGTTGTGCCTGGACTAGCTCAGTAGACTGAAGACAGACACTTTCTTACTTTGGACCCTCGAAAGTTGTGAACCCGGAAATTTAAACGGCAAGAACTCACAGCAAGTGGTCAATCTCAGCTTTGCTAGCCAATATTCACCCACTGGATGAACGGGCCCCGAGTAAGTTTACAAGTAAAAATTAGCCTTACCGTTCCTGCTGACTCGATCGCTGGCGAGTGTTGAGCCTTCCTCGTCGGTCAGATCGACAATATTAAGGGTGCGTGGACACGTTCAAGAGGTACGCCGGCCTCAACATGAATGGCTAGCAGCAGCTTACCAACGTAGCCTTTTCAGGCTTTGTGACTAACAGCATGCTTAGAAGCAGACACAGCGAGGTTCGTTCCATTCCCCCTGCCGTTCTCCCATGTAGAATGCAATGCATGTTGTAGACAGTTCTCGACGTGGTACGATTCAGTTCCTCGTCGACGTCGCGTCATCGCCAAATTCAGGAGGTATGTCAAGGTCGAGACAAATGGGTGCAGATTGTGGAGTCAAGGGTCAACTCAACTTTTCGTGGTCACGGGTCGTGTGATGGCTTGTGTTTGCCCTTGGCTTTGGTGGGCGGATGGCGCCATCAGTCGATCGACCGCCCACGAAGCATCCGTCGGCTTCAAGCTTCCAGGGCGCACCGCGGTCGATATTGAAAAGGCGATATCTTGTGCTCCGAAGACAAAAGAAAGGGTATCCAAACGATCGCTGGGGTAGGCGCCTGACAGCCGTGCCCGAGACGTCAATAATATAATTGGAAGGACGTGTGCATGTGCCGCAATAGTTCAGTCTATTTTTCCAGAGTCCCTACAAACGTGTCCGGGAGAATGGCTGCAGCAGGTGTGAGGCCTGCCGAGAGGAACAATCCTCCAGAATCAGCCGACCAGGTGCAGGACGTGTCAGACGAAGAGATTCGTCGCCTGCGAACGGACTCATCTGGCAAGCCAGCCGTTGTCTTGATTGGGCCTACCGGTGCACGAAAAAGTTCCACGGCCAATCACCTAGTTGGTGTGGAAAACCCCGCCGATTGCGATGATATGGTCGGTGAGAAACTTCGAGTTGCACAAGCCATTCAAGTTTTCAAAGCATCACCTCCCGACGATGAAGACGGATTAAGTGTAACGAAGTGCTGCCGAGGCGAAGGAGGGGAACATTTTTACGTGGTGGATACGCCAGGCTTCGAGGATACGAAAGCAGGAACCAATGATGAAAAGGTTGCAGAGGAGAACAAGCTCACTGCTCTCCGAATAGTCAAGTTCCTCGAGGCAAGAAATCGCCCCATCCATGCTATTGTCCTGTTCTTCCCTGACCCTCTGCTAACAAGAAAGCTTCCCACTGTACAAACCATGGTCAAGAACCTTCTGCTAAGCTTCAATGATGCTCAAGAAGTTGTGGATCATCTCATCATTGCGCAGCCTTTTACCGAACAGCATGACGTTAGATCAAAACGACGTCAAGCCAAAAGAGCTCGAGAGCTGTTGGCCAGGATGCTTCGTACACTCTTCGAGAAAGACCAAGAGTTGAAGGACCTTGGCATCAATCGTTGTGAAGTGCCCCGTGAGCTCCCACATGCTCTATATTGCCCCTACCCGCCAAATGACGACGACGACGGCGGCGTCGGCGGCAGCGGCGATGACGACAGGGAGGAACGAGCGGCCACAACCACCGATCTTACTATCAAAGCCTTTCAAGAAGCCCTTCAAATGGTATATGCCAACATTGAGGCAGTTCGCGAAACTGGCCGAGAAGCTCAGCGGTCCATATATCCACGCTTCCCGTCTGGAAGTTGCCTAAAGTGTAACTATGATGATCGGAGGTTGCACCTTAGACCTGCCTCGAAGAACAAGTGCCATACGAAAATCAGGGGATTGACGACATGGGAAAAGTTTTGCAGGAGTGTGGCCAAGTGGTTCCTGAAATGGGCTCCACCCGTCTTCATTCCAGATGAGATTTGGCCTCGGTTTGACGAAGACCTGTTAGTTTGCAGATCATGCCGTCGACTCTGCCAATCAGAAGGCTGCGAGAAAGTGTCTTCAAGTGTCAAGCATCAATTCGAAGACCGTTAGTCTAATTCACAGCCGCTGTAGAATACACACGTTGGCTTTAAATCAACATACATATACGTGTACACATACACATACACACCACATGCACAGAAGGCACAAAAGCGCCGGGCATACGTACATGCATCGTATGGACGTACTCATCACATGCGCCACACACATACAAACAAACAAACACACACACACACACACACACACACACACACACACACACACACTGTCCACTCAGACTTCCAGGGGAGGGGGGAGGTGACACACTTTGAGCCTGTATTGCCCTTGCACGAAATCTGTAAAGACTTTTTGTGTTTACCGTGCTGTAGCAAATGAATACAAGAAAAGGAAAAGACAATTTACATTTTGTGTGTCCTGTCCTATTTTGTGACAGGCTAGTTTTGTATGAACAGTCTCCGATAATTGTTCTTCATCTTTAATGATGGAGAGCTGTTTTTATAAAAAGAACATTGGAATTTACTCATAAGCACCTACATGTACAGTCATTTTCCAGATACCAAAACTGGTTTGTACATGTATTTTGCAATAGAAACTCCTCAATAAAAACTCCTTTTTTCTTGTCAGCAATTGCAGGTGTGTGCAGAAATACAGAAATTTAACAATCAATACTGTAAGTTGACTTGCGCACCGAATGTGTTCGCGCTAGCAGCACCGAATGTGTTTGCGATAAACATGCTAAAGGGCTGGTAAATTCTAAGCATAATAGTAACCTTGACATCGTTTTTATGAGGTTTAAAAACCTCATAAAAGCTTGATCTCGGCTACTATCATATACATATTGAAGATTATGTTTATGTTCAGGGTGATTGGGCATATAGCCTTTGTAATGGCGAAGAACGCAGAAATTTTGAAAATGTCCAGGGAAGCAAAACACGGCAGAGGTATATACAATCAGACAAAGTAGTAAGACATAAAAAATATCGACCGACACCAAAGTGAGAAAATGAAGAGAGAGGGTAAGATGCAGCATAAAACTAAAATAAATTAATTCAAAAATACTGTTAGCAAAACATAAACACCACACAAAAAGCTGGCAACGGGCCCAAAAGCCCAGAGAGATGGCCGTTCAGCCCCACCGTTGGCGCCAAACTGTGCGGAGAATCATTCTTCGAACCCAACCTCAGTGATTGCCACTGATCAGCTCTTGAAATGTGCTTCTTCCCAGAACGATGGAATGCGATCCGCCCAACAAAGAACGACTTGGATGCTTTCGATCCCAGACAAAAGTGCCCGCGACGACTCCTTCGCCTGTATGAATCACGCTACTGTCTCTGTTCGGTGGCCCGTTTCGGTCTTTCCGTCTGGTGATCGATGCTAATTGTTGCGAGCCCATGCCAGGCGTCACGTCACCGTCATCTTTACCGTCACGTTGGTTGGTGAGTCACGTTTCTGCTCTCCTAGTTAAACCTGAAAGGACCCGTTATCGCGCCGATGGCAGGGCCAGGGGGCGCTGGGAGTTTGAAAGGGCGGTCCAATTTTCTAAAGTTACCTGCGCTCGCTGTGCTTGGACTAACTCAGTGAACTGAAGACAGGCACTTCATTCTTATTGATCCCCGAAAGTTACGCACCCGGAAATGCGAGAAAGTCATAGATCTAGACAAGGCAATCTATTTCATCCTGTTGACTTGCCAGGGCCTTTGCCAGCGGTTCGGTAAACTCCCAACTTCGCAAGCGGTCAAAATCTCCGCTTTGCTGACCAATATATCCACCGACAGACTGAACGGGAGTTGAATACGCGTAGAACTTAGCCTTTCCTCAAATCTGTAGTTGATTCGAGCGGAGGCCAGTGTTGAGATTTCGTTGTCGGTCAAAGCGACAACATCGGAAATGCGTGGACACGTTGGGCTCATGCAAGATGAATGCCTAGCTGCGGCGCAAAACCGACACAGACCCTTTCTTTGTAGGTCAAAGCAAAGTTATACGCAGTGAGATTTGTTCTCTAGTCCCTCACCATTCGTGCGTTGCATAAGCATCTGTTACTGGAGTCGCTCGGCGGGTGCGCAAAATCGCACAACACAATGGAAGGTTATTGTTGTTGACAGTTTTTGGTGAGAAATGATTTCTCAGCGCCGGGAGGACGTCAACACCGGTCGGCGCCGGGAGGAATGTAAGCTACGAGGAAAATGGGTCCAGGGCCTGGCAGCTGGACTCTTCGTGGTCACAGTCACGTGCTGGCTTGCGCTTGCCTCTTGTTTTGGTCGGCGGATGGCACCATCAATCGACTAGAGATGCAGTGATATCACCAGCTTCCGATCGCCAGATAAGCAGTGCCATGCCAACAAGCGGTCTGCGCCCTGCTATGCAGGGAGCGCTGCGGTCTCAATTGCGAAAAGTCTCGTGCCCCAAGGCCAGACAATCAATCCCACCCGTGAAGATTGGGGCGGAACGCCTTCTTCTCGAGACGTCGATAATATACTGCAACAACGGAGACCGGAATCATTGAATCCATTTCTCTCCATCGCCTACAAACGTGTCCCGGATTATAACTGAGTCAGGGGCCAAGCTTCCTAGAGTTAAGTTTCACAAGATCGCCGATCAGATGCAGGACGTGTCTGAAGAAGAGATTCTTCGCCTGCCGATGGACTCATCTGACAAGCCAGCCGTTGTCTTGATTGGGTCGAGTGGCACAGGAAAGAGTGTCACGGCCAATAACCTAGTTGGTGTGGAAAACCCCGCCGATCGCGATGATATGGTGGGTGAGAGACTCCGAGCTGCACAAGCGATGCAAGTTTTCAAAGCAAGCCTTCCAAACAATGACGATGGATCAACTGTAACGAAGTCGTGCCAAGGCGAAAGAGGGGAACACTTCCACGTGGTGGACACGCCAGGCTTTGAAGACACGATCTCCGGAACCGATTATGAAAAACTTGCAGAGCAGAACAGGCTCACTGCTGTCCGAATAGTCAAGTTCCTCGAGGCAACAAATCGCCCCGTCCATGCTGTTGTCCTTTTTCTCCCCGATCCTTTACTAACGCGAAGGTCTATAACTGTGCAATTCCTGGTCAAGAACCTTCTACTGAGCTTTGCCAATGCTCAAGAAGTTCTCGATCACCTAGTCATTGCGCAGCCTTTTCCCGAACAAGATTACGTCCAATCGCCCGTGAGACAACGTCTTGCCAAGAGGGCTCGAGAGATGGTGGTCAAAATACTGCATGAACTCCTTGAGCAAGACCAAGAGCTGATTGACCTTGGCATCAATCACTGTGAAGTGCCCCGTGAGCTCCCGTATGCTCTATATTGCCCCTATCCACCAAATGATGACGACAGTGGGGACAGAGCAGAGAAGCCCACAGATCGTACGATCAAAGCCTTTCAAATAGCCCTTGGAATGGTCGACGCCAACATTAAGGCCATTCGCAACGGAGGCCGAGAAGCTCAGCAGTTGATACTTCCATGCTTCCCGTCTGGAAGATGCATGAAGTGTGACTATGACGACCGGAGGTTGCACTCAAGGCCTGCCTCGAAGACCAAGTGTCATCCAGAAATCAGGGCAATAACTCATTGGGAGAGTTTTACCAAGAAAATGGGCAGGTGGTTCCTACGCAAAGTGCCTGGCCTAGCTTCGGATGAGATTTGGTCCCGTTTTGAAACCAACCAGTTGGTTTGCAGCTCATGCCGTCAACTCTGCCAATCAGAAGGCTGTACTGAGGTGTCAGATACTGTCAAGCATCAATTTTGCAACCTCAAAGCCTAACGGACAATAACCACGCCTAACACAAACATACATAAACACATACATACACCACATGCACAGAACGCCAGCTGGTGATGCTGGAACATGTGCAGTGTACACACACATTACATTCACTTGCACCTGAACGTCATGCATGTCCTTCACTTTGCATAGAAGCATTAAGACGCCTTTCTTCACACCTATCTCACAATGTAAGTATTCACACAGCTACCATCACACTGCTGTCAACTCCCATGTGCAGGCATTCCGGCCCTCTCTTCCTGTTCGAGTAAATAATTCATTACAAGACAGGAGTCATTAACTAGTTCTGCCTGAAGAACAGGTAGACATTAAACCCTCAATGGGAATTTTACCTTTCCTTGCTACCCTTTATGTTTTGAATAAAACATTTTTCACAGGAAATGTGTATTGTACTTAGCAGGATTTCAGAGAAAACATAGCACAATTTCAGCATCAACTACACTCGAACAAAATCTTCAATAAATAATTATTAGCGTAGGGTCGCCAAGTAACCTATGACATAGCCGATGGATAAAATGAAAAGTACTATTTTCACATGACCTCTGCACCTGGTACTTCCATTTCTGTGACAGGCCGATTTGTGCTAACACTTCCCAATGACTATTCATCATCTCTCCATCCCTTGCTCGGCTCTTTTAATTGCCATGCACACAGACACTTATGCAAAGCATATTTGTGAACTCACAGAAGTATAAGCACACATTGATACACACGCACACACACACACACACACACTCACACACACACACAATCATACATGCATGCACGCACAAACACGTACACACGCACATCCATAGTACATACATGCACACATTTGCACCATATCCTGCTCTTGTAAGTTTATTTTACATGTTCATGGCAACTTACATTTCCCCTTTGTCACGAGTCTGACTGTCTGCATGGGAAATGTTTACACACATGCATACAAAAACAAAGAAACAAACAAGCACATGTGCACAGAGATGGAGAATCTCACCAGGTCATTTTATCCCAATCTTTTTGTGCATACTTGGCTCTGCTTCATTGGCCATGTTATTCCCAAGGCACTCAATAAACAGCAATTAATGAGAGATTTAAACTTGCTTACTTGTACTGTACTTTTTCCTCTCGTGCCATCCAGACAGTTTTGTCAAGGGCAGTTAAACCCCTAACGTCTATCACCTGGTCTACCAATTTCTTGATGAATCTCACAAACCCCAGCAAGACATTTCTAGGACTAAGGTTGTACCTTTCAGGGTGAAAGTCCTTGAGGTCACATGCATGATAAAATGTAGCAATTTCCTCAGCGGTGTCTGTTGAGAAACTTGTTACGTTTATTCCAACAAGGAGACTGAATAATTTTTTTCCAAAAACATGCTCAATGTTGGGCGTGGCAGAATCAAATAAAAGGATTTCGCAAAGCTGCCACGGCCACAGGGCCATCACTGTCGCTGCAACTGTCTGCATCCATTCTCCACTGCAATCCAAGCAACAAGTTATACTTTTAGGAAAGGCCAGCTTATACTATGGTGTGGGAAAGACAATAATTTGATCAAACCACGACCACACGAGGGAGAGAGAGAAGGAACGAAAGGAAGAAAGGAACCATCACCCATCACTTTTTCCTTGCCTTCTTTCTCTCTCGCGCGTTCGTAGGAGTTAGTGATTCAATCTGATAAAGTGATACTTCGCTTAAAGAATTATTTCACAATCCATGAAATGTCTAATGAAATGAAACCGAGGGTCAATCAGAAAATATTGTTTGTGTCGAGCGTCAATCTCATTGCCAACTTTCTCAATTGTAGTACATAATGACGTAAGGTTGTTCAAAAGTTTCTGTGTTTCTTCCTCTATGCCTCTGATGAAGACCAAGTTTATAAAGCTGAAGCTCAAGCTTCCCTTCATAGTCTTGGTGTTTCCCTCAAGTAAATCCCTTTTTTGTTTCATCGTTCTCTTTAAATCTGTGTTAGGCTGTCCTAAGACTATACTGACCCCTATGAAGGTCTGTTAGGCTGGATGTGACATCAGTCAGTGTCCATTGTATTAAGTCTTGTTGTATACTTTTTCACAAATTAAAAACAAGAAACGAGCATTGTTAGTTTGTCCCATCCTGACAAGACGACAATCAAATCTTTTCCCCCTCCTCCCTTTCCCTCCTTCCCTGACTTTCTCTCCCTCTATCGCCCTATCTATCTATCTATCTATCTATCTATCTGTCAGTCTGTCTGTCTGTCAGTCTGTCTGTCTGTCTGTCCGTCCATCTGTCTGTCGGTCTGTCTATCTATCTACCTGAGTATCTCTCTATCTTTCAATAGTGATTTATTTCGCATCGCAAGAGAAAGAAAAATGCAGACAAAACACAAGAGCAAGAAAACAAAACGTACCTAAAGAACAAACGGAATAAGACGCTAGGTAAGAGAAATACGGCTGTACTCGAAGAGACATAAAACTGTGGTGGGGTGGCAGACTAATTGGGCAAAGCAAGACGAAAAGAAAATCGCAAAAAAATAAATCATTCAGGCTATCAGTTTGAAAGGCATATATGCCCCTCAGTGATCGCCAGCAGGGGCCTGGATCGTTGGTGGCGGTAACTTGTGCC
>JAOWAR010150209.1:0-18559 GCA_028571005.1 Clathrina lutea
CTCTCATGAGATTTGTTTGCTTGCAAGACAATTCTCATGAGAAAACTTGACATCTCATGAGAAAATCCGACATCTCACGAGAAAGTCTAATGGCTCATGAGGACGAATTCCCATGAGAAAATCTCATGAGGTGTTCATCATACTCATGAGAATAAACAAATCTCATGAGATTCTCATGAGAAAATTTCCCACAAGAATTTTTTTGTAAGGGAGCCATCATTAAGGTCTGCTGTCATCATTGAGAAATTAACATAAAAAGGAGCTGGAAGATTTACATTTATAAAACTTTTATGACAGCTTCTTGCAAAAGCACAAACTCTGTATGAAGCAGTGAGGACTTGCTAACCTGTGACAGTGATCTTAATGGTCTGGTGTTCGTCATCGTAGTCACTTAAAGCTCCAGCCGTCAGCGATCCACAAACATCGTTTCCAGCCTGTAACAAAAGTCAGGGCTTTAGACGTGACCTATCTGTTATGCTAAGATGTTGACAATCTTTTCACGTACTGCATGGATATCAAGTATAGAAAAAAGATACACTGACAGCTGTACTGTTAGTACAAAACTATTTCCTAGTAGTGCTAGTTCAAACTCGATGTGGCAGTTTCATCAGGTGGCCAGCATGGGGAAAGTTCAATAAGCCTTCCAACCTATGCAAGCCTCAAGCCCTTGGCCAGGGAGCAAACATTTTGAGCAAAGGCCATGCAAAGTAACTATATATATATACTGTTAAGGTGTTATAAAAATAGTGCAAGCATATACAATTTTGAGTGTTATTGCAGCTACAACCAATTTTTGTGTTTCTACACGGCTTGAGCCCCCAGCAACTGAACACAGACCACTGTAAGCTGCTCTTTCCAGGAAAACTCACCGCCACCGACACGAACATCACATTCATACCTCTCCTTGTGAAATTCACACCGTTTCTTCTTTTTCACACAAGATAGCACGCATGTACCACAAGACACACCACTATTCTAGCCTATAAGTAGATCCGGGTGCTCAAAATCAGGACAGGCGCCCTTAATCGGGACAGGTGCCCTTAATCAGGACAGTTGGATTTTTATATCAATAGACCATAGCTCCTCCGAAACTGAGGTGGCTCGTCACTTAACGGAGACCTTGGGAATGTCTTGGCCGAAAATGAAGTCAATTGTGGCTCTTCCTGCGGGTCTAATCCGCCTTGCTCTGGAATGTGCTCAATATTCAAAGAAGCGAAATTCTCAGGCTGAGTTTGTGCTGTTGAAAATGGGGCTCCAAAATCACTAGTCACTGTCACTGGACCAATTATCAACAAGCACAAGCCTAGCAAAAGACTGCACGGTCCGAAACATAAGAGATTTTACGCAGCAAAGGGCACGTAGACATGGTAATTCATGTCAGACTTGGGAACCTGGCCACATGAAAAACGAACACAGGGAAAATGTTCCTCTTAAAAAGGCGGGAAAATGAATGCAGCTGCACTGGCCTCTGTTTGTCAGCTTTCTATTAGCTGTAATGTGAAGCAAAGCTACAATCAGGCCCCGAACTGCACTTGGGAAGCCGCACTGAAGAGAATCAGTCCATTTGCCTTTTTTTTGTCGCCGCTCCGCTCGCCAGATGCAGCCTGGCAAGCTGAGTCCGGTTATTGGCGTGTTGCGCACGTCAGTCACCACCGCGCTGGCATCAGCCTGGTGTCAAACGAGTTTCACAATAGTCCAGTCTCTTTCATTCACGTGTCTACATGCGCCCTCAGCCCTCGAGGCCTCAATGAGCCTGTCACACAGGCACAAGCCCCCAGAAAAGAAAAGCTCTGACTTGCGGTCACGTCCCAAGCCGCGTGGCACAGTCCTGCGCTCACTACTTGTACATTGTTGCACTAGCTCTGTCATTCCGCACGTCACATCCAGCCAGCTTACTTCTAGCCCAGCTGCGGGATTGGCTTCACATCAGTCACCGAGTCAGGTACGTAGATCACAGCGTGGACCTGTGAGTGTTGTCCAGGCATCGTGCGCTAACTATAAAATTAATGCAGTATTACAGGCCACCACGCATATGTCACTATGTCATAAATCATGCAAGCCACAACATGCAGACATACTCTGCATGGGAGCTTTACTCCAAAACCAGCATCGCATGACATTATCGTATTTTTTTCTTCTTTCACATATGCACGCATGCACATCCACACGCAGTGACAGACAGCAAACGTGAGCCAAAAATAGCACAAGAGAATCATGACTTGCGTCCTTTGCAATCCTACACTAGTTCTTTCAAGTAACAGAAGTGTGATTATTCATTGTTGGTCAGAATGCCGAGCGCAACAGCAATGGCTGATGCCGTAGGAGCAGTGAAGGCTGCTGGTATGTGTCTGAGGAGGCTGATGTGTGGCTGATATGTGTTTCACGTTCGCAAGAGCTCCCTCCACCGCCGTGTACATGGTTGCCGAAACAAGAGGCGGCCAACTGTCCTTAAGCCCAAAGTGGAAGACTTGCTGGTCAAATATGTCACTGATATGGCTGCAGTTGGCTTTGGTCTCAGCAAAGGTAAACATCTGGAGAGCAAAAAGTTTGGCAGAAAAATGCAAAAAAAATTGTCTTTGGTAAAAATTCGCAATGTTTTTACACACACCATGGAACTCAGCAAAGATTACTAAAGCTGATAATCTCTCTTCTGTTTTCCATTTCAGCTATGGATGTCGCTATCGCCAGTCAACTGCAACCAAGAAAGACTGGTTCACTTAGGAAGGGATGGTGGCGGAGATTTAAGAAGCGCTACGGGAAAGAAATCAAGATTGTTAGGCTTGAAAGTGTGGAACAGTCAAGAGCTTGCCAGACTAACGCGGTGACACTAGAACGATGGTTTGTGCTCCTGGAAGACACCTTCAAAACAGAGGAGGTGAGCAGTGGGGTGCAGATCTGGAATGTGGACAAGAAGGGCTTTACCTTAGATCCATTGCCCTGAAGAATTGTCGCCAGCAGGGACGCCAAGTGGACGTACCAGCGGCATAAATGATCACACAAACTTATCACCACAAACAGCTGCATCAATGCTGCGGGCGGATCTCTTCCCCACAAATTATATGCAGCTGTCAGCAAATTTGAGAGGAGCTAACGCTACACAGACCAGAGAGCACTCTGTACTGCCTTTCCAGGAAAGGCTCAATGAACCAGGAGCTCTTCCATGACTGGTTCAATATGGTGTTTCTCCAAGGAACGAAAAGGGAGGTACACAGGTGAGCTAATGCTGCTATTGTTCCATGTCATCATGTTCATGTCCCACCATTGGAAAAAGGACAATATATCATTTTTCCTATCTCAAACTACCTACCACAACTATGAAAGAGAAAAAAATTAAATACTAATCTAATTCTGGTTATACACCTCGAAAATGTTTCTTTTCTTTTCCCTTGCAGGTCTTGACACTGGACAATTACGTGTCACACTTCTCGCTGGAAGTCATTGAAGCTGCGAGGAAGAACAACGTGACGATTCTCTGCCTGGCATCGAAGATGACACACGTCGCTCAGCCATTAATAGATCGGATTATCTTTGCATCTTTGAAGGCTGCATATGGCAAAGCCACAACTGAAGCCAGGCTTATAAAGGAAATCACACACTCACCTTGTCGGCCATTCCCAAAATCTTCAAGGAGGCATTTCATGCTGCGCTGACGCCAAAAAACATCCTGGCTGGACTTCGTGTGACTGGCATCTGGTCAACTGATTGGACATGCATTGCTAAGGCAGGCAAAAGACCCTCGACCATATACAGCAGTACCACACTAAATTATGACAGCAGCAGCGGCAGCGGCAGAGGCAGCAGCAGTGAAAACGAAGGCAACAACACAGAGGGCAGGAGCGACACGGGTGGGCCCTGAAAGTGTACTGTTCTAGGTGGAAAAAAATATTTGCTCTGGGCTGTGCATTTTACCATACACTCTTTTCACAGAACACACCAAAGTCGAAAACGCGCGTGCAATTTGCTCAGCAGAAAAGCACCAGCTATATGAGATGAGGTAAACATATGCTGCCAATGTGTGGTTTTGAGAAAAGGCAAGTTTACTACGTGACCTGATGCTCTCAAATGAAATTACAGGTGAGAGACAGAAAAACACGGCATCCGTTTTGGCAAAGATTGCAAGCACTGAATGAGCTTTTTTTGAAACATATTTACCCTTTCACCTATGAATTAGGTATTGTGAGGGCTACGATTTACCTGACACTGACTAAAAACTGTGGAAGGCAAGCAGATACCCAGACTCAACCACTAGAATAGCTCCTTCTGGAAGTTCATCTCCTGCTGCAAGTTTAACATCTTCTGCCAAAACACCCCCTGCATTCAGCAGTTTCACATCTGCTGGACTGGTGAGCGAAGAGCTCTCATAGCTCCTTGTGATTCCTGCCATGTCCGTTGGAAGATCAAGAAGTGCGGCCAGCAAAGTACGATCCATCACTTCTGTCGAGTTTCAGAAAGAGCTAGACGAGAAAGCAAAAGAAAAAACAACAAGCAAAGGAGAAAGAAAAACGTAAGCAAGAACGCCGAATGAAGAGCGAGGCAGCAAAAGCAGCAAAGCAAAAGAAGAGAGAGGAGATAGAGCAGCGGAAGAAAGAACGGCAAGGCCAAGCAGCCAGCAAAAGAAGAGCAATGGCACAAGAAGAGAGATCCCTGCAAAGCTGTGGGGTTTGTGGGGCCTCCAACCCGCCAGGAGGCTGTCCTGCATCAAGCCAATTGTGGCTGCTCTGCAATGACTGTGGCAGGAACTATCACCTCTCGTGCATGCAGGAGAAGGGCTATCCCTCCTGTCCTTCCTGCATTACCTCCCTCAAGCTGGCCACCATGTATTGAATCCCTGTATATATTTGAAAAAAATGTATTTTTGTACCTGATGATCTATGGGGAAGAAAACACAACTTTTCATTGGCTGTTGTGAAAAAAAAAAGGGAAATTGTTCTAATGGCAGTAACGCCTCTTGTTGCAAGTCGGACTGTTACTTTAATCTGTATCTAGTTTTTGAAAGATGAGACGTGAATGAGAAACCATTTACTCCGATCGAAACACTCAGTTAGAAAGTTTGAGTCAGGGTTTGGCATAACCAGACAGGCCACAGGTGACATTGCCTTCATTACCACACATAGCAAACTCACCTTGTCCTCCGCACAACTTGTGGAAGCGACAACCTTCACAGTGGCAGAGCGAAACAAAGTGTGCCACTACGAGCTCCATTGAAGAAATCCTGAAAAAAGAAGCATGTCTTTTCCCAAACCAACTGGCCCTCTTCACACAAGTAGGTCAAAGGTAAACGCAAACACCACCACACTCTCGAGCAGAGAGAACGGCAAAAGGCAAGCAAACGACGAGTGTTCCGATTAAGAGCACCCTCCGTTTTGTTGCAAACATGTTGCAAGAAAGGCCTTCGTGATGGAAGCGGAAGAGAAAAAGTCCGTTCTGATTTTCGCCATCCATGCGGCGTCAGAGCAAGAAAAACACTTCCCCAATTTTTCACCAAATGGTTGGCACCATTCCGAATCGCGATCTGCCCAATTTGATCAAGCTACACAGGTGACATAAACTGTCCCGATTTTCAGCACCCGACTCTACTCATTATGGTCTGTTACCCACATTTTTAAGACTGGGGAGGTCAGAGGCACTTCTGGCGAAACGTCTGGGAAAACCCAAGTTTGACTGGTGTGCTTGAAATATGTTGGGTCATGACCAACCAGTCAGGATTTCTCAAATTGCAATTTATTATTTTCAGTCAATCTAAGAGTCGTGTCTGATGTTAATTGAGCGACAGAAAGCATACATACCAAACGGGAAGTGAGCTTTGCCTCTGCATGGCCGTACAATCTCAATAGGTTGTCGATGCTCAGCCTGTTGCGATCCAATAAACCTATCAAATACTGTCGACATGTGCACAAAAGCAAAAAGAAGCAGATATGACCAAGTTACCCTGCCTACTGTAAAAATAAGCTTTGATCAACGCAACCACTTAGAAACTTTTTGTGCTCATCAACTCCTGATCTAGTATTGTATACACCTGTGAGCGGATATTAGTACATATATACACCCACTGTGTCATACTTTCCACAAGCTTTACCAATGTGGCTACATGAATAATACGATGCAGGCCAAAGGAGTTATGGGTGCAGCCCATATCTGGCTCATTTCAAGTTCCACCAGCCCCTGCAACTCGGGACTGAAAAATTTGTTTGATGGTTATACTACAAGTTGTCAATCCATGATTCTAGCTATTCATCTTTAGTTAAGTATATCTGTTACAGGAAACACAATATTTCTTATGTACAGCATTCTAATTCTTACAATACTGTTGGATGTTGAACTTCGCATTTATTATGGCTACTTTATGTTGCAGACTGATCACCTTGCATCGATTTGTGTGCAAGTCTTCCTCTCCAAGACCGCTTTCCTTCTTCGTGGCGAAAAATCTCCACAAGCTCAACTGGGAAGATATTAGAACAAAAAAAAAGTAAGTGGTATCAATGAAAACTTTAAAATAGAAAAGACCTTTTGTTGTTCACCCACATTCAAAATTACCACAGAGAAGAGTTTATTCAGACGCAAACAGTAAAAAAAAATATGGAAATGGAAGCAAAGGCTAGACGTTTCTGACCACAGGAGAAAAAACAAGATGCCAATAGTAAGGTGTCTAATTTAAACCAGTAGTTCTGCAAAATAGTTCTTTTGAGATATCTTACAATGCAGGGAATGCTCACATTTCAGAAGATTACTCTACAATTATGGACAGTTAAATCCAAGAGCTCCGTGTGTTCAGGATTTCAAATTAACCCACCTCACGCAGATTATTCACTTGCAAACATAAAATGTTCAGGACTGAGCACATGTGCTACAGACTACGTCCCTTAACTTTTACGCAAGTTTTGTTTGAAGAAAAAAAATGAATCTGCGGTCACGATACTGGCTTTCAGTATTACTTCAGATCTTCCCACTCTATTCCCTCAGTTATAAAAGGAAAAGAGCAAACTGACCAAAATTCGGTCTTTCTCTTAATCAGACGGTGTTTCAAAATTGAACAGTTAAACCTTTGATAGTCAACAATATTGTAAGTACTTGAAGAAAAACTCAGGGCATTAAGAAATATTCTGTCAAAGAGAAATTCAAACGAAGAGAACGATGAAAAATGAATAATTTCCTAACTGCCCTTAAAACAGTCACCAGGCTATGAGGACTGGGACACTGGAACATGCCGATCTTGCGCAGGGTACTAGTTAGCTTATCTTCAATCTTTGACCTTCACCATGTTCACACAGCACTCAAAATATTCTTGCAAGCACATTCCTTGACCCTCTAGAACAAGAATGAAAATGTCCTGGTGTGCTAGGCAGTTTGTAAACTCTTTGAGAGTCGTGGTCTCTTACAATCATGTTCAAGAGATATCCCCAACTTGAACAGAAAAATATTGATCTTGTGATACTCGGCAATATGCCACGTATGCATTCTGTTTTGATCATGTTGTTCATTGCACGAACGCACTTTGTAGTTTGTGGTCTCTCTTCTTTTTTTCGACACATGTTGCGCTGTTGCAAGTTTGTCTTGTGACCTCCTGAACCTTAATGATTGCTTACTAGCACCTGAATGTGACCTGTGTGTATTGTTGGAATCTTGGGGCAAGAATGGTTACATTGACGTTGCACGCGCTTACCGCTGACATTCTGTGAGCCGTGACATTTGGCGCAGTGGACAGGATTCAGGAGAAGGTCAGGAGGCGGAGACTGAAGTTCTTCTTTTTTAATTTTATTATTACTTTTTTTCTGGACGTGTCGACGTTGTCTTCTTTCTTCGTGACACAAATGGCGCAATTAAACCGACCGGTTGTTATGCCGGAGGCTTTTTCTGGGGAATCAGCCGACGAGCAGGATTGGCCGACTTACCTGGTTTACTTCGAGGAGTGTGCCGCTCTGAATGAATGGAAAGCAGCAGGAAACAACTATCGCCCTCGTTTTTGTCTTTACGTCTCCGTGGGGCGGCTCAACGCTTTGCGTCGACACTACCAGCGGCCACACGTCAGGACTGGGCCCTTTTTACTTGAGCGATGGGCGCTCGATTTGCCCCAGCTGATCGGGAAGCCTTGCATAAGGCCACATTCAAGGCCCGTCGCCAGCAGTCTGGTGAATCGTTCACACTTCTTGGGGACGACCTGCGCCGCCTGGTGACGTTGGCCTTCCCGAATGCTCCCCACAACATTCATCTGGAGCTGGCCTGAGACCAGTTCATCAACGCGGTGTCGTCCGTGCGTCCTCAGCAACGGTTGAAAGAGGATCCGCCCGACTCCCTGGATGCCGCTGTTCAATGGGCGGTGCAGCTTGAAGCTGTGTGGAGCGCTGCTACACAAACGGCGACTAGTGGAGCAGGACCAGACGTTTTGGCTGTGCGTTCGCTGTTTCCTACTGCTTCGGCCTTGTCGGCTCCGATGCCACCAGCGGCCGTTTCTTTGGACAAACTCGCTGGTGCCATGGACAGCCTTGCTCTTGTTGCTGATTGTTTGGGCCAGGTTGCAGACCGCCTTACCCATGCTGTGGATACGTTGGAGCAGGCTGGTTCGAGGTCAGTTTGTGGTGGCGGTGGTGGTGGTGGATATAAAGGACATTTTTGCTCATCTAGATCGCCTGTCTGCTGGGATTATGGGCTACCAGGTCACCTTCGCACAAATTGCCCTCACTCAAACGGTGTGCAGCCAGCCCATACGGGAAACGGCCAGTGACCGTCGTGGGGGACCACGCCGGCGGTCAAGTAAACATTGGTCCTGAGGAACGTCGCCCTGCCCGTAGTGTTGTGGTGGAAGACCTGTCGGTGTGCGCACCGGCCGTGAGCCAGGCCAGTGACATTTCTTTGGGAACAGAGGTCACCTCGTCTTAATCTTGTGACGACGCAGAGCTCCAGTGGCCTGATTGACTTGAGTCTGAGTCTGATGTGGATGTGGAAAAATCTAATGATTCTGTTCTTTTGACGCAGCAGCAGCTGCCTGCTGGTGCTTTGTTTTCGGTGCCATCCAAGGACACCTCTGTCCATTGTTAATTGACATGGGCTCCTCGGTAACACTCGTGTCTGAGTGGTTTGCAACTGTAGAGATGGGCCTTGATGACAACTATTTTTGTACTGGTAACCCTCCCCTCTCTTTGGCTGGCCCATCTGGCGACCAATTGACTGTCATCACGATCGGTTCCTTTATCACACATTTAGTCGTTGGCGCTGCAGAGTGCCATCACCGCATTTTGGTCGTTCATGGCCTGCAATATGACTGTTTGGTTGGTCGTGATCTCCGGTCTTCTATACCTTGTTCAACTATTTCGGATAGAGATGGCCACCTGAAATTTGTCTCAGCACCTACACGTGTCACCGTTCAACCCGTCCTTACTGATATTCTGGTGAAGAAGTCTGTGCGGATTCCTCCCCAGTCACAGCAGATCGTTACGGGTCGTGTACGTCGCAGGGGTGGACAGTCTACCATGCCGTCTGTGGCGTTCGTCAGCCCAGCCTTTTCGACCAGTCATCTGTTGAGTGAGAAATTTTCCGGGGCAAACTCAGTGGTCACACCAGCTAAGGACCTGATACCAGTATGCCTACTGAACCCATCTGACCATACAGTACGTATTCCAAGAAAATCAGGATTGCATCTCTCTCTGCTGCATCTGTGCTTGACGAGGGGAACCGCCGTGAACAAGCACGTCCTGAGTCTGAGTCTGACCTTTGGACAAGTTTACATGTTGACACCGATGACCTTTCCCAAGAGCAAATGCATGCAGTAGAACAACTTGTCGAGGAGAATGAGGATGTCTTTGCAAAGTCAGCGGATGATCTTGATCGCACCACACTTCTGGAAATAGAAATTGATACAGGCACGGATGTCCCGATTCTCCAACTACCTCATTGTATGGCCCCCACCAAAGGGAGGAAGTTGCTCACCCCGTTTCAAAACTTCTCCAGCAGGGCGTTACTGAGCGGTCTTCAATTCCATGGTCTTTACCGGTGGTGTTGGTGCGGAAGAAGGGTGACTCAACTTGCCTGTGCATCGATTTCCTCAGCTTGAACCCTGTAACTCGCCACGATGCGTTTCCGTTGCCAAGAGTTGACGATTCTCTAGACACCCTTGGCAGTGATAAGTTCTTTTCCACCTTGGACTTGTGCTCTGGTTACGACCAAATTCTAGTTTCTCCAGAACATTGTCCGAAGACAGCATTTTCAGCAACTGACGACCACTATCACTTTACGCCCATGCCCGTCGGCATGTGTGATGGGCCTAGTCAGTTTCAACGACTCATGACATTGGTGTTGGCTAGTCTACAGTGACACACGTGTCTGGTGTACTTCGATCACATTATCATGTTTGGAAAGCCATTCAAAGAGCACCAGGTTCGTCTTCAGGAAGTGTCTGCGCGATTGTGGTCGGCTGGACTGAACTTAAAGCACAGCAAGCTCTACCTGTTTTGTTCAAGCGTGACATTTTTGGGTCTTATCATCACCGCAGACGGTTTGCTAACCGACCCTGAGAGCATTCGAGTGGTGCGACTGTGGCCATGTCGAACATCAGTTGTGTCGGTGCGTCCGTTTCTTGGCTTTTGCAACTATTACCGGCGGTTCATCAATAACTTTGCCCATCGAGCCAACCCTCTCCATGAGCTACTTCGGAAAAGTGCCGTGTTTCGCTGGACATCAGCCTGTCAGGCAGCATTCACTGATTTACGGAATGCAATGACATCTGCTCCTGTTCTAGCCTTTCCTGTGTTTGGTAACAGCACCGAGCCATTTGTCTTGGATGTTGATGCGAGTGGTAGCGGCCTCAGTGCCACGCTTTCACAGAAGCAAATTGCTCGATAACGGGCGATTGCGTACGCCAGCCGTCTTCTGCAATAAGCTGAGAGTCACTATCCAGTCACCAAACGCGAGTTGTTGACTGCAACTTGGGCCATGCGGTACTTCTGGTGCCATTTACCTGGCCGACCTTTTGTTGTCCACAGCGATACGAGGCGCTGGGACATTTAGCACGGTTCAAAGACCCTCCGGCCCAGGTTTGCCGATGGATGCAGTTTCTAAGCGAGTTTTCTTTCCCCGTCCAGTATCGACCTGGCGCCCATCATGCTAATGCTGATGGGTTGTTGCGATGTGCAGGTGCAGTGCTTAGTGTAGATCCACAAGTCACGCCAGAGCGTCCTCCTACTGGTGCAACTCCTTCCCTGCTTCATCTATGGCGTAATGTCCACCACCTCCAGCTGTGTGATGGCCTCCTCTGCTGGCGTTGGCATGATCATGATCCGGCACGCCGCTCTTTCCTTCAAGTGGTCATTCCTCTTCCGCGGCGAGCGCACTTACTTTCTCAGTACCATGACGAGTGTGGTCACTTGGGTGAGGAGAAGACACTTCTGCGCCTGTGCCGGCAGTTTCATTGGTATGGAATGTGATGCGATGTTGTTGATTGGGTCCGATCTCGCTCAACTTGTGCTGAGTATAAAAGTTCCAGAGGTTGAGGACGTACGTGGAGCGCCGCTTGTCAGCACTTGGTGTGGATTCCCCTGGGAACGTGTGGCCATGGACTTGATTCTGAATCTTCCATTGACCAAGCGTGGCAACCACCATCTGTTGGTAGTTATCAACTACTTCACCAAGTGGGCTGAAGCCTTCCCGTTAGCAATTATGACGTCTCAGACCATTTCATCTGTTTTCCTCGGTGAGATCGTGGCTAGCTATGGTTCTCCATGTTCCGTACACACACTGACCAGGGAAGGAATCTGGACGGCAACCTTTTCCGTGATATCTGCACTTTGCTGGGTGTCTAGAACAACGGCCAATCACCCTGCTGATGATGGGTTGGTTGAACGATTGAACCAGACACTTGAGAAGATTCTCTCTCATTATGTCTTGAGTAGTCATAACGAGTGGGATGTACACCTCCCCAAGGTTATGATGGCCTACTGTTCTGCTGTTCAGTCATCTACATTATACACATCGGACTATCTGTTGTTTGGACTTGAAATGAAGCTGCCGAGTGATGTTGTGTAGCAACCGATTATCAGCTAGATCCACCTACGTCACCATGGAGGCTGCGTGAATGTTTGGCTGATGCTCATTCGCTTGTTCGACAGCATTTACCAGCTGTGCACCGACACGAGAAAGCTCAACTTGACAGTCGTGCTGTTTCTGCCTCATTTGCTGAAGGTGATTTGGTTTGGCTCTTGACACCATCTGTCGGTGTTCGCCAGTCTGCCAAGATCAGGTTGCCATGGCGTGGCCCTTGTGAGGTCGTTGAGCGATTGTCGAATGGTGTCAACTTTCGCTTTCGTCCAACTTGGGCTCCTCACCGGATGGTTGTCACACATGTCAACTGTATGAAGTGCTGCTTCGTTCAGCTGCCACATCTTCAAGCTTTGCGTGAGGAGCCCGTGACCCCTGCTCTTGCTGCTTCGAGCGTTGATGCGTCCTTGTACAGTCCCGATGCAACCGACCTGTTCTGCAGGGAAAATGCTGAACAGTCGCCAGGGGCTGAGCCTGCTGCACCTGTCGCCCACCGTCCTCAGTGCAACCGTCGAGTGCCACAGCATTATGCGGATTTGTCGACTTGCCCTTTGCTCATCCTGATTGTTCAGTTGATCTGCATACCTGTCCTTTTTTTTCTAGTCTCTGCTTGCTCTTCGCGTTCTTTGTCTTGTCGTTTTTTTTTAGTATTCTTTTGTCCGACACGAGGACGTGTCTTTTTTGTTGCCAGGGTAATGTGATACTGCTTAATGGGGTTGTCATGGTAATATGCCACGTATGCATTCAAAGTTGATCATGGTGTTCATTGCGCGGGCGCACTTTGTTTTCTCTGATCTCTCTTTCAATACATGTTGCATTGTTGCAAGTTTGTCTTGTGAACTAATGAACCTGAATGATTGCTTCCTAGCACCCGAATGTGACCTGTGTGTGTTGCTGGAATCTTGGGACTAAAATGGCTACATGGATGTTGCATGCGTGTAACGTTCGACATTTGTGAGCCCTCACAGGATTCATATTTGCAGCCATCTGTTCAACTGGCCTTAAATTATCTCTGTGAGTTCTTGACACAAAGCAGAAAAAAGCGTGTCTGGGATTTTTCGAAATAGTATCCAAACTTTAGAAATGTTGAAGACATGTTTGGAGGGGTAACCCTGACTTTTAGTGAGCTACAGTGGAATAAAGAGGATGATATCGAAGAAAGCCAGACACGCTCTTCTGACGTTTTAATAAATCCTAGTAACAGGAACTCACAGAGAAAATTTAAGCCCGATCGGGCAGACAACTGCGGAGATGAACCCAAAGGTCTGGCTTTTGTGATGTACATGATAAAAATGGTGTTGTAAAATCATAACTTTAATTACATGGCGTTTAGCTTCTAGAAGTTTTAAGAAAATTAATCCTTTGAACATAAGCTTTCAGAAAATATATAATTTGTTGGGTGGCTAATTCTTGTTGAAAACATGGAGATAGTTGCTGGTAGTAGCAACGTCCCTATCGACCATCCAGGAGTGCATTTATTATTCAGTATTCAAAACATTAACTCGGTCCAAATTTCTTTGACCAAGTATTTCCCCTGTGTGGTCACAGCTCTTCTTTGGTAATGGAAGTAAGCACAGCAAAAAAAGGGATCTTTATTTTCAGATCTGATCCAGGCTTTTCTAATCAATAACCAATCTTTAACATATTCAGTACACTTCAGGTGAGTTGAATAGTTGAAGATATAATAAGACCTGAATGAGAACAATTGCAGCTGACCATTACAGTAAGGCTGGTATTCCCAGCCAAGGATTTCAATTAATTTCGCCAGGAGCTGTGTTCAGCAACATGGTCGTCAATGTGTCAGGCCATGGGGCGCAAAAACGTCGGTTGAGCTTCTTTCGTTCTGTGTAAAAGAAAAGGATAGCTGACGGTCCTGCAGACGAAGCTACTGATTGCGTTCAGTCGAGCTGTTACAGGGTCCGAACTGAGCTTTGACTCATGGCATGTACCGAGTCACCTTTACTGCTTCTTTCTGTGTAATTCAATGTTTTTGCATTCCCAACCAAAAAAGGACCCGATAATTGTGGAGCTTATCAGCCCCTTAGGCCTCATTTAGGCCCATGCTTCTCACAGTTCGAAAACGTGCAATATCAGCCTCCTATTGAAAGTATGGGCCTAAATGGGCATCGCTGACTTACAGACCTGGGATAATGATCCAGGGTTCAAGTTTCTGATATTTTGGCAGGAAACACTTTTCTTTCACTGCACGTGATTCTTCGATCCCGTTGCTTGCGACGGAGTCCGTGACTGCTAACACGCCGTGCGAATGGGTCCACCGCAAACGACCATTGTAGGTCTGTCAAAAGATACCTCACGTCAATTCCCCGTCAAGTTTCCGCCGGAGGGTCTGCTGTTTTAACCAAAGAGGAGATAATAGGGAAATTGTCGGCCCTGCACTCTCCCGCAGATTGCCTGACAATGAAACACGAATGAAAAGATCGAAAGTGGTTCTCCAGAACGAGCCTAAGGACTTCATCCCCTTCGACGAAACCTCGAACATACAGTCCATACACCGCAAAGGTAGCCAGCAGCTTCATCTATGTCTCATGGTCAGGGGCAGCCCTGCCAATGACTAGAAGTGAGTAGCACGGGAAAACGAGAAGGAGAGGAGAGGGAAAGACCTAAGGACTTCATCAGGTAGGGGGTTGTGTAGGTGTTGAGCTAACATTTACAGTCTTGGTCCGTGCATCTTTCGGGGGTGCGTACGTTCAGAGTAGAGCTGTAGCCCTCATACCACTACCCTAATTGAACGCACCCCCGAAAAGATGCACGCGTATGCACCAAGACAATAAATCTCTCCCTCCCCTTCTCTTTTCCCGTGCTACTCTCTTTAGAAAGAAAAACATTTTCTCTTTATTTGAAGTCCACAATGACTAGAAGTGTAAGTGATGTTTGTGGATTGAACTTCTCGCCAAGCGTAGGCACCGCCGGGCAACACCTGCGCATGACCAACCGCATTCGATCATCATTATGTTTCCCTTTTCAACGGCTGGCACATAACATCGCCAGACAATTGGCAATTTCTGAAATGTCACCGTGTCACAGAGCATGTGAGCAGCATTGCTGCATGGTGCCGGATGACTTGTTGCTACTGTCAAAGCCACAGAAAGGGGAAGGTCTTTCACTCAGAACACAGACGGAATGCGCATGCATGGATTGTAGGTTGCAAGTGGCTGTACCTTTGTCATACCCATAAGGATCACCCTATTTACATTGGCACGGAGCAGCGGCAGATTGGCATCACAATTTACACCTCCCAGTCGGCAGCTCATGCCACAAACGTTATCAAGGCTGCTCTGCTTCCCAACAGGCTGGTCTTTTACGGTATATGATGCAAAATCTTCCCTTTGCTTGCCGAAGGCTGAGGCAATACCAGCGAACATTGTCCGAGCTCAAATTTAAGTTAAATATTGACCGAGGCCAAGCTATTAAAAGTCAATATAGCCAGGTACAATATGTCTGCCGGTATTGCTCAGCCTTGGGCAATAATGGACTTAATCCACCAAGACACTGCGGTTTTCGGAGCAGGTTGATTTGCATGCTGTCTCGACTTGCAGGTGGATTTACACGTGCCTCAACTTATAGGTGGATTTGATACAGACATTAGCAGAATGCTGCCAGTGTTTCAGCGCTGTTGTCAAAGAAAGTTTGTGAAAATGAGCTCTGACGATGTTGCCCGTTTCTTGTCAAAGAGTGAGGCTGAAGTAGAAGAGCTCCTGATGAGTGCTATTCCTGAGAACAGGAGGAAGGCCACTGAAATGTGGGTGGCCGCTTTTATGAGCTTTTCTTCTCAAGAGAAGAAAGAGTTAGATCTGCAGACATGCTCAGCCCGTTCTCTGCAACTTCTGTCCTGCGCTTCGTACAAACCAGGGCAAGTTCTACAAACGAAGTAGCTACCTCGGAGCGAGGGCTGCAATCCAACGCCTGAGTCCTGGCACGTCACCATGCCTTCAATCTGTTCCGTTCAAAAGAGTTTTCTCCCCCTCATGCTGTTCTGGATGCTACATTGAAGAAGAATAAAGCCGAAGGTAATGAGCCAACCGTACAAGGACTCTTTTACCAAAGAAGACCACTCACCGCTGGAGGCCTACTTCGAAGATGTTCTGATCAATCAGCAGGGACCCTGTGAAGCTGACACAGTACCTCTGCTACCATATGACACTGCACTTTCGCTTTCCGGGAAGAGAAGTACAGACAAAGATGAAGAAGAGGGACATCCATGCTCCCGAAGACCAAATAGGTGAGTTTGTTGCTCTGAGGTGTGATTTCTGCTGGAAAAATTGCCAAGGGGGAAATGCCAGACATGCGGTTTATTTTACAGCTGGGCACGTGAAAGACTCCAAACAAGTTGCTGCATTTTGTCTTCTTCTGAAGAAGGTGCACCCAGACAAGGATCAGAGCAAGGCAAGGTTGTGTGCAGGAAAGTGACAAGGTTTGGTTTACTGGCCAGGTTCTCCAGGTTCTTGGTCACAACTTGCTGGGAACCATGATGGAGCACCTGTCCACTTATGCTGGTCTCAGTAAGGGTTACAATAACAATTGTGTTCATTCTACAACAGTTACTTTGCTGAAGTCAGCTGATGTTGAAGACGGCATGTCTGCCTTGTACCTGGCGGTAAGAACAAGAGAAGCCTGAGCAGCTATGATAAGATTGACAGTACGAACTGCAGAACTGCATGGCTTTGGCGAAGTGTCTCGATTCCTGGCAGGGTCAACCATGCTTCAAAAGTGTCAATGGTTTCGTGTTGTGTATGACCAAATGGGAGTTTAGCATTATTGACTGGCTGATGTGGTATGCTCTGTATGGGATATGTACAGCCAGTTTGGCATGGTGCCCTCCCCGCTCAGGATGTGCTTGCTTTGGCTGCAGAATCAGGCAAGTGTCACTGAGACCTTGCTTCTAACAGATTCATTTTCTGTCCTTCCATCTTCCCTCACCCCTCTAGACAAATCCTATTTTATTTGAGCTTTTGTGGAAACCCCTACATTAGGTACTTGCTTCCTGTCGGGAAATTCCTTAATTAGACGAATAAAATGCAGCACTATACGTGATTGCTTTTGGCATCTGCCAGGACCTGTGATTGCGTTCTCCTCATGAAGAAGGTCTTCCTGGGTTTTCCGGGAGCCTCCTCGTTCTCCTTCTCTTGGTTAACTGCTCGTAGCAGTACTGCAACATTCAGTTCTTTTCTCCTCCTTGTACTTTATGGAGGAATTTTCTCATTGCTATGTGCACCTGTGGCACTATGTTTTCCCTGTCGTCAAGAAATAGAAGGATATTGCAGCCTCATCTCTGCTGGGTCTGGCATGAAAAAGAAAAATGACCTGCTGCGGTACTAAGGCCGTTGGTTTTTCAAAAACTGACACTCCTTGTTCAAGGGTTGGCGAATTAAAACTTTGTTTTCTCAGTAGTGGCTTGAACATATTGTCTGATTATAACCTTGCATTACATCAAGCTATAGCTTTTCCAATCAGCTCCTTCGTGCCTTGGGACTTTGAGCTGGTGTAGGACTGTAATAAACAAGTGTAGAGTATCGCTGATGTGGGCACACAATCATTCCATCATGCTCAGATTTGGTCAAGAGTGCAAAAAAAGACAAGCCGATGAGGGATGCACATGGCAGCAAGACGAGAGCGAGGCTCGACTTCCAAACCAAGCGATGGCGGTCGATCGTGATAATCGAAATCTCAAGAATTAAAGCACAGCGTGGAGCACCATGGACATTACCAAAGGAATGCACTGCACATGCGCAGCAGGAAGAATTATAAACTTGAAAAGTCTGGACATACAAACAGCTGGACTTGCAGTGTAAATTACCTAGACAAAGATATTATGCAAGAAGAACTGAAAGTGTGAAGACGAAGATGAGAAAAAAGACTACAGTGAGGATAACAAGGACAGGAAGTCATAGTAGATAGTGAAGACATTCAAATGAAGAAAGTGAAGAAGCCGGCATGGTAGGAGTTTAAAATTTTACCTTTAAAATGTTTGAATTCTACACTTTGTCCCATTGTGGTACATACTTCATTGCTGGTGATCAAATTTATGCAAGTTGTGGAGGCAAGGGCGGCCATGAAATGTGTACCTTCTATCCTGGAAGCTCTCCGTCAAGTATGCCTGCCAGTTCTTGGCGCTGGAGACCTTCTACGAAAACCTTCCTTAGCGTGACCCTTCGTTGCTCTGTTGACATGCGGCAACAGTCCGGCTTGAAAAACCACTCCTGAAATATCTCCCTGGCGACTTCGTTTGGACGGCGCCCGGGAAATTTCTGCATCAACTGCACAGTGATGTTCTCTCCGGCATCATTGAGAGACAGTAGGTCTGCGATGATGGAGCACTCATATGCAGGTCTGGACCAGCTGAGACTTCACCTCAGCATCGACGTCCGCGAATCCACAGTGTTTCGACAATGTGCAAAGTCGAGCGACAAACGTGTCAACCATCTCCCCGATTTCCTGCTTTGCGGATCTGAAACGGAAAACCTCATATTCTCGGTTTCGCTGTGGTGTGAAATGAGCACTGAGCTTCGTCTTCAGA
>JAOWAR010150210.1:0-11393 GCA_028571005.1 Clathrina lutea
TTCTTAGACTTCAGCTTGGCGATGCTGTGAGCTCCTTCTTCTTGAACCCAAAGCCCGCAATGAAAGAGGTACCTTTTCTGTACTTCATTTGCGCATGTTTTCGTTCAGCCCGACCTTTTGGCGGCAGAGCTGAGTTCTAGGAATGTCTTGGTCCATCGTATGCGCACGCATCCAAAATGGGAAGGAAAATGGCGCCCATGTTGCACGGCAACGGGCGCCGTAGATCCGAGGGACCACGGTTCGAATTCCGGCCCAGCACTTCCGAAATTGCAATGCGCTTCGAACTTCCCATTTGAAAACTAAGCTACAAGGAACGTCCTAGAGAGAAGTGCAACTTTTGACACATGAACGAGGGTACCTCAATGTTTGGTCAGACCTCCTGGGACTATTTGAAATTGATTTTTGAACGAAAAACGAAAGGTCATCATCAAAAGTTAAACGTTTTTTCACTGTTTGTCTATTTACCAATTCCATCGCATACGAACCATGTTTGTAAATACAAATATGCTCAATTGTAAGTAATATCGACTACTTTGGAGCCTCCTTAAATGCTGTTTCCCGTGGTAACTGTGTCGTTTGGCGAGCTCGAGAAAATGGAAGATGAGGAAAGGGCTTCTTATTCTTTTGTCGCTAGTCCTATGTGGCGCATAGTCTGCTGACGCATGCAGCTATCGCTGGAAGCTTAGTCATTATCTGAAGTGCGGGCGCGGTTTGTCGAAAGGGTGGTGTGGCGCGCGTATTTGAACTTGATTGACAGGCTTTGGCGGCGATCGCGAGCGGAGAAACCTGTGTTTGAGTTAAGTCTCATGTCATGACAACGCTTAGATTCTCAGCCGTTGAAGGCACCTTTTGGGGAGAGATAAGCATTCTCGCGCCAGGATTTTCTTGTTTTCTGTCGTTACTAGTGCCAGACGCGCCAAATCGCCGGCCCCGGCGAGTGGGCAAAAAAAACCCTCCTTTCTCATGTCTCGAAAGCGTTGATCAGAGGGTGTTTGCGTGAGTGTCGTGATATCGATTTCAGGCCCGGCAACCACAAAAGTGTTTAACGAAACCCGATTGGGCATCACAAATCGTATTTCATACCCGACTACCCGACAGATTCTCGGGTAGCACGGGTACCCGACTACCCAACGACAGCCCTAGGGGGTGGGTGGGGGCTATTTGAGAGTGTGAAGGACGGCTCAAAAGACGTGAAAAGATACATGTACGAATTACACAGCTGCTTAAATGCGTGCCGATATGAGTGTGTGAAGACGTGATGTGAAGGTTGAGTGCTCCTTTTCTTTCCTTTCTTTTTTTTTCTTCTATCTGTTAGCCCGTCCGCTGGTCCAGGGTGCTCGGTATCTGGTACAGTATCTTCCGCATGACTAGGGAGATATCCGCACCTGCCTATAGCTGAACCCTTGGGCGAAGAGCTCCATTATAATTGAGGCGTTCGAGCTCAACGGCAAAGTTTTGGCCAAAAATTAGAGACTAAAAAAAATGGGGCGACTTGTAGTGCATGGGAGTAATTCTTGGGTCCGTCTACTTTATTTGAAGCTCGTACTCCACCGATTCATGATAGAAGAAAGGCCTGGCTGAGCACAGAAGGTACATGTACGAGGCTTGCGAGGCAGCTACCTGAACTCTGAACGAATCATGCACTAGAATTGACAGGCATCAAAAATTTTTACGCAAATCACGGAATGGAACAGAGCTCGGCCACGGATCGAAATAAACGAGGCGAGATTTGTGATGCTCTGCGGACTGCGGTGGTTCGTGCGTACGCTACTTGTTATTCGAGTTTCTCGCTTTTGAGCACACCGGGAGATCCACCTGGAAGATTAAGCTGGAAAAAAATGCGAGATCGACTTTGTGGTGAACCGAGTCGACCGGTCGGATGCACGGAGGACGTCAGTCCACTGGGATCGCTGCAGGGGCGTTTCTTTTGATGGGCATGCAGTTAAAATTGGTTGCACCCTGGGCTTTTTCGTTCAACTCGACGCGAATGCGTTGTACGTGCATTCTTGGTGAATCCTATACGTTTATTGCGGAAACGGCGATTCATTCTATTCAAAATCAATTCAACGGATTCATTCGGTGAATTCGGAGTTGAATCGACTCGCTGTGGGGTTGGCGGGAAAACGAGAATGGCGAACGGCGGGTCAACATCTTGATACATCCATCCCAACTTCCTGGTCAACTCACGGTGGGCACAAAGTTAAAAGGAGACCGACCATAGGCTTCTTGATGTTACCATGGTGGTGGAAAAGGATGTCGACGGTTACTTTGAATGAACGACAACACGGGTGTTACAGTGTTCGATTTACGTCGAGGGATGATCCGAATTACCATTAATGCTCTTCTTACCGGAGTTTGTTGGGAAAATCTTATTTTCTGGCAGTCGAACAATTAATATGTTCATGTCCACGACTCAACCGACCGTGACGGCGTGAATAAATGTATATCGGAGTTCCGTCGATATCGACGGCTGGCTATCGATATCGATGAAGTCAAGCACAGAGCAGGCATTCGTTGGAAGACATTTCGCGGCGAGAACTTCTTCAATCAGTTCCAAACTATTTTTTTTTTTGACGATTTTCAGCCAGATATCGATATGGAAATTGCGCCGCGCTGTCGCACATGGACAAGCAGACTGTTGCTGGTGCAAAGTGTCGTCGCAACTAGTATTATAGAGTGCAGATTGACAGCCGCTCTTGATCAAAAGCGCCTGCGCGGCTTCGCTTTAAAGCGCCGTTGCTAAGGAAGCCTCGGAGGCGGAATTCTTTGGCGAAGGTGCGAATATTCTGCTCACCTGGAAGGTCGTGGGGTGTAAGCCCTCCTCTGTCTTCATCTCCAGATCACAGCGAGACTGTTTCTTCGCGCCATCGTTCTGTCCTCCTGTGCCTCCGTGCTCTTTCAAGGGCCATTCTAGAAGGGATTCGCGAGGGAGTTCGGTTGTTGAGGACGCAGGCTAGCGGGGGAGGATCACAGGGAGGCAACTCGAGAAGAAGTTTGTTCTTGGTCTGTTGAAGACGATGAAGAAGGCATTGTTTTCAAAGCGAAAGCAATCGGCCGATGCGGTATGTGAAGTGACGAAGCTCTACCTAATTTGCCCCTGTCCTCATGGTGAACGCAGAACCTGCATAGGAACAGATGGAAATGGAGAGAAAGAGAAGGCGGGGGGGGGGGGGGGGATAGCAGAAGGGAGAGCTGAGACACAGTTCAAGAAGGCAAAGCAGTTCTTAATATCTTCTGTTTTTTCCCATGCTCGTCGTCTGCTTACTGTCCTGGCCTCTCTAAAAAGGTAGACTTTATCTCAGGCTAAGTGAATTTCCTCTCTGCACCGTTCAGGCTGCTGAGCTCAGTAAATACGACGAGAGAGTTCTAGCTGCTGCGGACAAAGGAGATGTGCCCTTGCTCAAGTGAGTATCCTCGCCTCGCACTTCTAGGTCTCCCAGCTGAACACTCACGCATGAGCAAACCAGTCCCGTAGACCCAGACAGAAGGCGCATAATTTTCTCCACTTAGGGCAGGGCGATCTTCGAAATACATGTATATATGGCCAGTCACGCGACTTCTCCAACACAGCGAGGAAAGTCCGTTCAGCACATTTTCTTTTTAGGAAGAATTGTTTTGATAGCCGGAGAAACGCATTCAAACGAGGAGGACGAGGCCTATTAGATCAATCTGCATCCAAAGCAAAAACATCCAGTCAAAATATTACTATTGCACCAACTGAATTCCTCAGCCAGAGTAGCCAGATTCAGTAAGCTGGCACTGAAGTTACTCAGTGAAGAGAGTGCTCGTTTTTATGGCCTGAGATTATGGAAGAAAGTGGTGGCATGATTGTACCATTATGGCTGTGGCAAATTAATGCAACTCTACGCAAATCAGGCATAGGAACCAATTGGGGAAAAGATTCATTACCAGTCACAGTGCAATAGTATACACGTTATGCATATGCATGTAGGGGCTATAACAACGATGTTGCAAGCCTGACAGGTAAAGTGCTTCTGATAAGCACTCAAGAGACTGACGACACTGTAGTGGACTGTGTAGAAGAGAGACAGTTCTAAACTGTTTCTCTAAAGAGACTGATGATATCGTAAGGTCAGTTACCTTGATGGAACACAAATTCTTTCTTTTTACATTGTCCACAAACTAATGTCAAGGAGATGCGCGTATCGGAATGTTCTCGTCTACCCATTCCTTGCTGAGGTGGAGCAAGCTCTTCAGTCTGCCTTCACTACTTGAATTCCTTGGCTCCCTGGAGGGGGTGGTGGGAGATAGAGCAATATTGCAGAAAGCAAGAACACTGTATGATAGATGTGGGCCACTAGGCATGGTCAGCCAAACTATACAAAAAGCTGAGGCTTTGCTTACAGTGGTCCCCGCACATTCACAAGTACAAGCAAAATCAATACTTTGATAATCAGCAGGCTACCTGCAGCACCTAAGTAAATAGAAAGTTTTACTGGGCCTGGTTGAAGCGTGGCTAACAGACTTGTCAAAAAGTAGGAGCTATACATCTCACTACATTGTCTTCTTTCTGTTTTGCAGAAATGGTTTGAAGAAGGGAGGGTCACTGATAAAGTCCGACACAGATGGCAACACTGCGTGAGTATTGCTCAGCACACACTACACGTATTCAAAAGCCTGAAGAAGCAGTTTGAATGAAGGTACAATGAGATTTCTTCTATTTTTTTTATGGTCACTTGCCAGACTGCACGTGGCGTGTCGAGGCGGACACATGAACGTTATCGAGCTCATCCTTCAGCAGGATCCAGCCTGCCTGAATATCGGAGACAATCAAGGCAGGAACAATACCTATAACATGAACTTTATAAAAATAAAAATAAAAACACGCAAACAGAACGGACCGAAGGCTGCTCAGCAACTCGGAGTTTCAAGATGAATGAACTTCAGACAAAGGACTGTTCATTCTGAATCTCCAACCTAGAGCAATATTTGGACCGTTCCATTTGCGTGTTTAGTTTACCTGGCTCTGTCTCGGTGTCAAGCACCCTCTTTGGCGCAACTCTGAATTATTTTCCAATGATAAAAAACTGTTAAACTATAGTGTACATGATAGAGTGCCCTCCATACTGAACCGAAACGAACATGAAGCCTGATTGGAACAGTTGGTTTGTTATCACTCCATACTGAACCGAAACAAACGTGAAGCATGATTGGAACAGTTGGTTTGTTATCACTCCATACTGAGCCGAAACGAACATGAAGCCTGATTGGAACAGTTGGTTTGTTATCACTCCATGCTGAACCGAAACAAACATGAAGCCTGATTGGAACAGCTGGTTTGTTATCACTCCATGCTGAACCGAAACAAACATTAAGCCTGATTGGAACAGTTGGTTTGTTATCATAGAGGAGGGGACTAGTCCCAATAGGTGGCTCACAAAATCAAAAGGTGAACAGTCTGAAGGTCTGGGAATTATGCATTCAGAAGACGGTGCTTCACAGTTTTTTTATACAATGTTATTCAGAGGAAGAGTTCTTCTCTACGTAGATAAGTGTGAGAGCAATGATGAGCTGTTGTCATGGGGACAAGCGCCTGGTTCAACAAGTCTTAGTCGCTTCCTCTAATTAAATAACACAAACTCACACTCTGATCAGCACATCTAGAGTAGAGCTGATTCATCTCCATGTCCATGTGTGTGCGTGTGTGTGTGTGTGTGTGTGTGTGTGTGTGTGTGTTTGTTGGCATAGATCGGAAGCCTGTTCATATTGCGTGCAAGTCTGGGCACCTTCTCTGCCTACAGCTTCTTCTTTCGGTAAGCAAAAGACATAGTTAAGTAAACTCAAGCACTGGTCACTGACAAACTGGCAATTGCCTTGCAGCATATCTTCTTCTAAGAAAGGAAAAAATATCCCGGTATATATAGGCAAGAGTATTCAGTTAGTTATCAACTGGGAGAGGACACAAGTGTTTGATTCAGATGGAAGAGTTTGCTTCTGAAAAATGCCGATCGTTTCAACAAGCACTCGTGGTTGTCGTTGCACTCTTTTTGTCTTTTCAGAATCGCCAAGACTTGAGTTTAGTTCTGAGCGACCACCATGGCCTTACCCCTCTTCATTGCGCAGGTAAAGTCACATCCAATTGCTTCTGTGAAAGCCACAGAAGATGCAGTTAGGCTAACCTGAGAAGTGTTGAGTAGGAGAACATACTGACATGAGCAGAGATGGCTTGTAAGTTTTGAAGGTGCCCTGGCACGATAATCTGTGTTTTTTTTGTTGACTTCTTTCGGCCGAAATATGTCGATCATGCTCAGCTTGGGCCCGCTTGCTGGGTGTTCTCTCAGTCCCTAGCTAGATCTGCATCGCCAAGGGAAAAGGCTAGTTCTACTTTGGTGGAGCGGGAAGGTTTCAAGTACATTTAGTTTGCAACCAAAACCTAACCAAGCACCCACAATCATCGAAGAACAAGCCGGTGCTCAATGCCACATGCTGTGAGCTGATCGCGCGCACACGCACACGCACACACACACACACACACACACACACACATTAAAATAGACTGTCTGCCATTTTTTCCCACAACAAAATGGCAACAAAAATACCTGATTTGCGTGACAATGCACTTTTCAGAGCAGCTCATTGCTGTTACTTTCGTAGGCCACTGACACCGATGACTCTACTCCTAAACGAGCACAAACTCAAGTACATTCCTTAGCCCTTCCCAACTTGAGTGATCAGGTGGCATTTCATTCAAGCAGCTGCGCTACACTGCACGCCAGATCGATTCCCGAGTTGTGTGCTGCAGCTGCAGCTATGCATGCAACTGCATGATCTTGCAATTTCGCATGCAAGTGCTTGCTTCAGTTACGTCACAGACCCTTCTGGAGATGTGTCCTGGCGATATGAGCACAGCGCTGCAGCCAAAATTCGTTTTTTTCTCGGAGCTGCTTTGTCCTGTTTCCGTTCGAATCAAGGCCCGCTGTTTCTACACAGTTCCTCTCTCTCTGTGAAGGGAGTGAGTAGCCTGAACATCATCTTTGGGGGAAGTTCCCCTTTAACTGGACAGTTGAGTCACTTGTAGTAACACTGGAGCCTCGCTGTATTGGAAGTGCAAAGCCCGTCCACTCTTGGCACGCTTCGTTGAAGGAAAGTAAACGATTAAAAATCAATACTTCAGTTCTCAGCATTATGGCTTCCATTTTTATTACTAACTGAAGAAACAGGATGTTTCTTTTACAGACGCAACACGCTGTAGCAAATCATTGCTCACTGAAGGTATATTTTTCAACATCTTTGTCTTCTTCTCCTCTACGGCCCGCCCGAACCTCCACAGCCAGTGAAGGTCATCTGGAGGTTGTCAAGTATCTTCTGCAGCGTAATTGCCCTGCGTCGCCAGTCACAAAGGTCTGTTTCCCCACCCCACTCCGAAAAGAAGACAATTCAAGATCATGTTCTGTAGGAGAACAAATTTCCTAAGAAAGGGAAGGAATTTTGATTTACTATCTACCACATACCACAATGTTGTTATTTTGACTTTACTGATGTGCTGAGACAGTTGACTGGCAGTGGCCCCAGCGCTGCTTCATGCATGTTGACTCTTCAGCGACCACTTTATGGTGTGAAAGATTTCTAGTCTCCTTTCGCTGCAGAATACAGTGGGGAAAACGCTCCATAGATTTAGATAGGTAGTGGGCACACTCAGCTGGACCGCTTAATTCAATTTGACTTCGATCTATGATTTACTTCAAATCATAATAATGTCAACCGTCCTTGATTGTCTGCAAAATAAATGGAGACGCGTCCGGCTGGTCAGCGTTACTTCTTGTTGGCTCACCATATTCTTTTTCTCTGATGCCTCAGATTGGAGAAACTCCGCTGCTACTGGCAGCAAAGCGCAACCACGTCGCCGTCTCGAGGGAGCTCATCGACAAAGGAGCGAATGTGAATGAGGCGGATGAACAGAAGAAGTAATTTGAGTTTGTGAAATAGTCTCGGGTGTTACCTTGCGGTAAACTCTTGTTCGCTGCTAACAGGCTTTTCTTCCTCTCTTTAAACTCAGAACTACGCTCATGCATGCTTGTGAGAAAGGGAACAAGGAGGTGGTTGACCTTCTCCTGAGGCGGGGCGCTAAAATCGAGGAGGTTGACATGTCAGACTTGACTGGTGAGGGGATGTCTGCCTTAATTGTTTTCGGTATTGTAGAAGGGTGCAGGGACTGTATTGTCAGGTCATTTAGTTGACGGACAGCTTCAGAAGAGAAGCAGAAGATTTGCAATGAGGTCTCAAGCCGTAGGCAGTTTTATCAGCATGCTATAGTCAATAAAAATATTCTTGGTTCAGGGCATGGATGGCATTGAAAGACAGATAGATAGATAGATAGATAGATAGATAGATAGAGAGAGAGAGAGAGAGAGAGAGAGAGAGAGAGAGAGAGAGAGAGAGAGAGAGAGAGAGAGAGCGGGAGAGAAATCATGGACAAGTGAATGAGCGAGTGAGTAAAATGGTGAAATGTGGAGGGAGGGAGAGAGAGAGCTGGCTTCAATGTAATCACAGGACAGTTGTCTGCTGTGTTGAGAGGGATATGCAGGAGGGAAACAAGCTTACTCTTGTTTTTTCAAAATTGGCCAAAAGCGCTTTGCCGTCTTTCTTCTCCAGCGGTCGACTATGCTATCCAGTGTGGGCACACAGAGATCAAGGACCGCCTTGAGTCAGCTCCAAGAATTGCAGAATGGAGCGTCGGTAAGAAGCCACACGAAAGATAAGAATTTTCTACCTCAAATTTCAAGAAAAGCATTTAAAGTATTATGAAGGCTCACTTGTTAAACAAGCCATGGCCGTTTTCTTGCAGCTTTCTAGCCTTCATTCTCGGAGTTCACGGCTGTGGGTGACAGTGCTGAAGTGTACTTTCATGATGAAAAATCATGTAGAATGGTAATTTGTGAATGGGGAGGAAAGAAGGCTAGTTTGTTCTGTCACACAAGCTCATTCATGATAAATACAATGGTCTCGCACAGCAGCACAATTTCTGGGCAGCAAAGTCAGTCGGGAGAAAATTGCTGAGAAAGAAGAAATGTTGAATGATTTTCCTCAATTCTTGACATCCTCATAAGAATCAATTTCTATCCATCATGGGGCTTTGAGAATTGCTTTCTTTTGCCGAGCGAAGCAAGAAGAGGAAGTAGAATGTTGCTGTGAAGCATAATGGCAGATCTTCACAGACCAAAACTGACGCAAAGAGACGGGGGTTGAAGAAAGTTCTATCGACAATTTCTTTTGACCTTTTGACCTCATTCTTCAGGAGGAATGCCCAGTTCATACACTGCGGAGACAACAGATGTAAGTGTCTCCAGTGCGGATTTTCAAGTTTCAAGAATAGGGTGGGACTGATCGCTGAAATTGATAGTCTTGATCACTGTAACACAACCTTATTCTTTGTCCATTTGGGATTATCGTCTGCAGCTTGATTTTACAAGTCAAGCGTGTATCACTTCTCTATATACTGACTACCTACCTACTGTATCCATGTTTACTTATGGGTACTTATGCATGACTTCCCACGCGACGAGGTTGACATGTTTGAGAAAGTTGTGCGGGAAAGGATACCGTGCCTCACGATCAACACTTCAATAACAACTATTTCATGGATGCTCACAAAGGGTTGTTGTCCAATGGTACAACATTTTAACAATTACCCCAATTGACCCTAGGATAAGTGTAACCAGTAAAACCACAGGTAGGAAATGACTGCAACGTGGTTTTTCTGCTATCTCCTGCTTCACATCGTTGATGAATTCAAACAGTGTTAAGAACAGTAGTTCTTAAGACGCGAAGTGAGGAATGAAAAGGATGGTGTTAAATGGGAAGACGTTTCGGCGTCAACGCCATCATCAGTTCATCTGGTGCTGAGTCAGGACTAGCTGCGTGTTTTACAGGGCAAGTGTGCATTGACCATCCTTTTCATTCCTCACTTCGCATCTTAAGAACTACTGTTCTTAACCCTGTTTGAATTGATCGTGAGAGTGAGATCTAAACAGTCCTTCAACCTTCTTCAACATCTTTGATGTGTTGGCTTTCTGATTTTAGGCAGACAGGGTTCACACCTTTGGGCAAGACTCCTCACCTGAGACAAAAAACAGCAAGGTAAAAAACGCCTTCTTCACAAAACTTTGTTTCGTAGAGTCAGCTATATTTTTTGACCCGGCTTTATCCAGGCCTTGTTTTGGGGTTTATGAATGAAAGCTAATATTTTTAAAACCCTTCTGCATTTGGAAATGTTTGACTGTTTTTGATCAAGTCAGGCTGCGCATGACATCTCTCGTTGTCTACAAATTAAGCAAGCAGTTGATGGAATATCAACCGAAATTGACCGATAACTTTCGGAATCAAAGTCGCCAATCGAGCCATTCTTGTTGTTCTTCTCTTGGAAAAGTTCAAGCGTCGGGTTTGGGCCTTCATTTGATCTGCGGCAGTCTATTGCATGCCTGCTCCTGGCTTTGCACACCCACTGTTTTTCAGCTGCAGCCTTCCATCACTTTCAACTACCTTCGATCATGCAAGACATCTGTCAATTGAGTGATGCACCTTTCATACGCCTAGAGTTCCCTTCCCTGGCTCGCTATAACATCCGTTCGTCCCGAACTGTCTTCGCTTGCCCATCAAGCGTCTCGACTTCACTTTAGTTACATTCACTCCCTGATTTCGGGATGAAAACAACGGTCGTAATCACAGGGATTGCGTGCAACAGATTTTGATGAAACTCGCGGATATCAGCTGATATCGATTGATTTGCTCGGAAACTGAGCCGCCTAAACAGATAGGGCACATTTCAATATGAGCTGAGAGATATAATACCCTAGTAACAAGGTGTTCCTGATTATGTTGCATGCTACCTATGTGGCCACTGCAGAGAAACAGTCATGAGCTCTTCCTCCATTTTGCTTGCAGAAACCTCCGTCTAGATCAACATCAGGCTCACAGCTCTCAGCTCACCAGGTGAACGTTCTGAAGATAAAGATTCACTCTGGATGTGAAATAGGCTGTCCACTCTCTTCAACTGCCTTCAAAACAAAAGTGCCACCTCTACACAACCCTCCCTTGTCATGCACCTCCACCCTCTTACGCCATGATCCCTTGCTCAAACCCTAGTACCTGGCTTTTGCCTTCTCTGAAAAATATACATGTATATCTGGACAAAATTGCGCGCAGTTTTTGTTATTTGTGTATATAAGCGCCATGTGAAGTTCTTGTCACTGTTTTCTATGATAGGCTCAGTCCAAAACCCATGGGGCTTCCATTAAGTAGTGGTTGTCAACATCCAAGTTCAAGCTTATATGCTCTAACTGGTATCCAGGGGAACTGCGAACATTCACTGTAACATTGCAACATCCACTGTAACATTGCAACATTCACTATGACATTGAAACACTCACTGTAAC
>JAOWAR010150221.1:0-11392 GCA_028571005.1 Clathrina lutea
AGAAGTGAGTGGCATCTAACTAAGTTTCTTCTTTTCGTGCAATATTCTCCGTCGTCTTCTCCCTTCTTTTGTCTCAAAACAGACAGTAAGTATTGCTACTTCAGCCAGAATCCAGCGATTTGTATGATAATGATGAGAAGATCTTTGTGCTCGATAAAGAGTTGTGTTGAAGGTTTAAAGGGATGATCCTCCTCCCTTGCAACAGTTCAAAAAAGAACAAAAACCATTGTTTGTGAAATCATTATGTAGACCACAAAAGTACTAGACTTGTACTGGCCCATAGTTACCCTGGATATTGTGTGGTGCTACCTTGGCTGTGAACAAGTCCAATGCGGTAGTTAGGGTATTTTACAACAGTGATGTCTATACGGACAGTTTTAGTTGAAGTTGCATTGCTCAGCTGAAGTCAGGAAATGAAGGCAATGCATTTTGCTTACTCACTTCGATCTGAGTAGGAGTTTTTTTTTTTCAATAATGAAACATCTCACAAAGTTCAGTAGGTTGCCATTAAAACCTTTAGTGAGATTTAGGAATGTTCTGCAATGTGTAATGAAAACGGAGGAAGTTGAAAGTTTAACTTTAATGCAATAAAGATCTCAAGGACTCCATGTTTATTGTAAAGGTAGGGAGCTCCTAAACGATCACCTAAAAACGACTTTTCCCTTTTCAGCATGCTGGTGTATATTACCTTATAGCCCATCTCCATGTTGGTTCAGACTGGCCAAGCGTCTTTCCATGCACTGACGACAGATTCTTGGTCATCTTAGCGGGGATAGACTGTACATTTTCCTGAAAGTGAGCAGGGTTTAGAATACATGGAATTAAGAGCACAAGTTTCTAAGAAAGGCTGGTCAACTATCAATGTTGATTAAAGCTTACAGTAATTTGTATTGAGTGTGTGTGTGTGTGTCGCTGAAACAGATGCTGTGTGATCTAACCGAATTTTGTTTCTCTTCATGCAATCTTGTCTGTCATCTATTTCCTTGATCTACCACAAAACAGACAGTGAGTTCGATGCATCAACCGGAATCTATCACTTTGCATGATAATGATGAGACATTGCAGTAGAGCTTCCGTAAAATTACAATTCAATAATGAATAGTGGGGAAATTTTAAAAAAAGTCGATCTCCTCCCTTGGAATAGTTTGAAAAAGAGGAAAGCACCAATATTTGTAAAATCATTATGTAGACCATGTAGAGTGCTAGACCTGTTCTGGCCTGTAGCTACCTTGGGGAGTGTATGGCGCTATCCAAGATGTGAACAGGTCCAATGCTATGGGTAGGGGTTTTAAGTTCTCTTCAAAGTGTGGCGTCTGTTCAGTCACTCCAAGTCAAAGAAGTATTTTTCAACTGAGAAATAATATGGAACCACTCCTTCTGCCCTTTGCCTATGCATATGTCTTGCACTTCAGCCTAAAGTAGCCTTTTTCAATTGACGAAGGATATGGAAGTTATCCATCTTGCACACTCATCTGAGAAGGCCTTTCAATATGGGAACAGTTCACAAAAGCTGAGGTGCTTGTCGTCGAAAACTACAGTTAATGAGACTGAGCTTTGTTCTGAAATCCGTTGTGAAAAGGGGAAGGAAGAAGTTGAGCGTTAGCCTAGTGTAAAACCGGTCTTAAGGAATTCATGTTTAGGGTAAGGAGAGTGAACTGATCTTAAACAATGACCAAAAAAGAAAAAAGAACGGTGACTATTCTATTTTCGGCGGCTGGTGTACATTATATTCTAGAACATCTCCATATTGGCTCGGACTTGTCTTTCCATGCACCGGCCACAGATCCTTGGTCATTTCCTTTGTGGTCAATGTTCCTTTTCAGACAAAAGCCGGCAAGGGTTTAGAATACGTTGAAGTGAGCAAGTTTAATCGAAAGGTTCCTCCCACCCTCAATGTCGTGTTGAGCAAAGCTCACAAGAATTGGAAAGAACTGTGTGTGTTTGTGTGAAACGTGAATAGGAATTAACTCAGTTTTCTTCTTTTCACGCAATTGTCCCTGTTTCCTTCTACCGCAAAACAGCCAGTAAGTATTGATTTTTCAACCAGATTCAGAACTTTGCGTGATAAGGATAAGGAATGGACTCTACAGGTTCTGTAACTTTCCAAATTTTCAGTAAAGGGTAGCTATACTTTAGAAGTCCTAAAGAAGGTCTTCTACTCCTTCCAGTATTTTGAAAAGAAGAAAAGCCACCCTCTGTAAAATCATTACGTACATCAGTAAAGTGCTAGATTTGTCCTTAATTGCAATTACTTTGGGTAGTGTATGGCGCTGTCCGGGATGTGAAAAACCCCAAGTAGGTAGGGTCTTTTTTTCTTCTTTTCCACCTGTAAGACGTGTTCAATCTGGATGAAAGTTGTCTTTTCAACTGATGGATGTTATATGGAAGCTATTTTGCTTACTCTTTTTAGTCTACATAGGCTCTTTTTCAACACTCAGATAGATGGACTTCAGTCACGGAGGACATCATATTGAGATTGCATGGTCACGTTTATTTTCATGCTCTCGAGCTGCTGTTCAAGGGTGTGCTCCGCAAAAGCACCCGTTCGAATTAATTTTGCACCGTGAGTGGGACTGCCCCAAACTATGGAAAGTCGTAATTTCTCTGAACCGGGGTGCTTCAAACTTGCAGTGTCGCAGGATTTCCCAATTTGCTTTTTGCGACCTGGCATATTTTGCTTTCAGGCGAGTTCTGGCTGGCAGCCAGACCTCCAAAGCATGAAATACAACAGCTTTGTATTCTCATTGCATGGCTCGATCGGGCACCTTTGTGTTTTGCAGTTTACATAGACTGATGGCTCAATGAGAAGTAAACTGCAGCCATGGCCTGACAAGCATTATTTTGTTAAAGTTACTGAGGAGTTATCACTTCTTGGTTGGGGAATGTGAAGCATGACATGAGAACACGTCTATTTCAACAGGGTGTTGACGTGACTTATACGCCACTGTCAAGCTTTGCTGCAACAGGCGGTCCTCCCAGTCGCAGAAGGAATGCTTAGCGTGGGCCAGGAACTTAGATCATGCACCGGGATTCTCCGGTCACTATGCGCGGTTTATCGTTGACTTGCGTGTACTTTTGGAGCTCTGACAACTGGCCGGTTATAGGACTATCTTCGGCGCACAACGCTCCACCAACCACGATATTCTGATGGAGAAACCGGTTGTTGAGTTCTGTGCGAAAGAAACAACTTCAAATCCCCTTTCGTTGTAGAGATATCGGTGGCTAAATATCTTGGGATTCAGTGGCCCAAAGTCCAGGATTTAATGGACTCAATAACAAAGTATGTGTGGTTTCAAGAGACCGGTCGTTATTGTGTGGTTTGTCGGTGAACGACTTAGTGATTGTTGGGATGCAATTCCGTTCACCACCGTAGTTAGCATATTGTCGGACCTTGCCATTGTGGTGAGCGTTCGGTTTAAGTCAAATACTTCGATGGTCAAACGGCGCTCCACGTCTAGCAACAGATCGAGAAACAAGCTGTCCATCTTCTTCCTCGACGGCGAGGTTGACCTCTGCAAGTAAAACCTTTCCGTAAACTGCCGTAGCGAGTTGGAAGCAATCACACACTTCAAAGTGGATCTGGTAGCCAAGGACTGTGCTGATCGACAAACTGAGCTATCTAAGCATGCACGCAATGCAGCCCTTGGCTGATGCTGGCAACTGGACTCGCAGAGTTAAGCAGTTGAAACCCCACAACATCGCACCCGTTTGTTCCGTGGCGTAAGCACACGAGATATTATATCTGTCACCTCTTCGTTAAACTAAGTGTTCCAAAACCACATAAGTCAACTTGCAAACTGGAAACAACGCGCAAGGAATTGCTGTGATGCAGGTAAGTTTTGCCTGAAACTCTCTTGGCAAGTTTGAAACAGCAGCTGTCCTTGTACAACCGTTGTGGCAAACTGATTGTCATGGCCTTGCTGGAAGGCGACATGGAAACTGGAATGCGCACTGACTTCGATGCCACTCTGCTAGCAGATGAGCTGCTTTTACCCTGAAACAGTCTTGAGCATTTTGAAAGGACTGCGATACCTCTCTGTTGATGGCACTATTCATCAATTGCTCCTCAACCTCCGGTTGACCTCCTGACCAATTTTGTTCACTTCTGGACTTAGGAGAGTTTCAAGGCTCTTTCCCCTTCATTCTCTTTTGAAGAGGATTTCAGCTAGTAGGATGGATCCTTAAAACCCCGTCTTGTCGACCTGTTTTCTTCATGTCAATTGTAAGTTAGCCTGATGGAGCCACGATCGATAAAAGAGGACTCTTCATGACATGGATTTGAAGAAAAGGCGATGAACATAAGAGCGTCAACAATCGCAGGTCAGTGCTGCAGCACAGCATCAGCAGGGTACACGCAATCATTATCGAGTGCGCACGTGATCGAGGTGGCATGAAAATTGCATAGGACGTACAGAATCGCCATGAAAACACAGACTCGCTCCTCGCTTGTTGTCGATCTTTATATCGATGGGAAGGCAGACTTTGGTGAGCTTCAATGCTCCAACCGTAAGGAAATTCTGGGAAACCAACAGAAAGCTGTGACTTTGGAAGATGTATCAGTTCCCTTAAACTACATGTAGTTAGGCCTTCGGATGTCTTTTTTTTTATCGCTGTGCTCTCCGCAAGGGATTTGGACCAGGCCAGGGTAGACTCGTTCTAACATTTTTCGACCTTTTTCATGGATCCTCATCAGAAAGAAAAGGTTTAATCATGGCAGTGTACCTCATAGCTAACTCAAGATCTCTAAATTTCCTAGGTGCTTTTGTCAAATTTGGACTCCCTGTTAAGTTATTCCTTCAATTTTCGCCCACATATCACTGTCTTGAGGATACATGTTTGATTTCGGCCATAAACACGCACATATTTGAGCCAGAAGTACTTCTAATCCCTACTGAAATGCCAGGGCATGACTGAAGTTAATGTAGTAGAGTGAGCACACATTTCTAAGAAAGGCTTCACCAACCCTCAATGTAATCTCAGTCGAAGCTCACAGTGATTGGAAAGTGATTGAATGTGTGTGCTTAAAATAGATGTGAATGGGTTCTCCCTCAACATGAATTTCTTCTTTTCATGCAACCTTATATTTCATCTATTCGCGTCTACCACCACAACCCAGCATGTGAGTATTGATACTTCAATTGGAATCCAGCAACTTGCACGATAATGATGAGCAATTGACTGTACAGCTTCTGTAAATTTCCCAGTGTTCAAAAAGGGAAGTGTTGGAGTTTTTAAGGAGTCATTTTACTCCCTTCCAATAGTTTGATAAAGAAAAAAAACTGTTTGTTAAATTTTATGTAGACCATGTAAAGCGTACCGGACTTGTACCAGCTTGTATATACCTTGGACAACGAGCGTATGGCGCTATCCAGGATGTTAACAGATCCAACATCGAATATAGGGAATTTTTAAGTTATCTTCCAACGGTAACATCTGAGCAGTCAATCTAAGACAAAGTTTTCTTTAACTAATAGAAGGACATGGAAGCTATGCATTTTGCGTACTGAAAGTAGATTATTTGAAGGATCAGCACTAGTGCAATCTAGAAGTCAAAGAATTCTTGTTTAGGGTAAAGTGAGCTAACCGATCTTAAACACTGAGCACAATCGACTCTTCGCTTTTCCGTATTTTACATGAAAGCACATTTACAAGTTGACTCAGACTTGCCCGTTATCTTTCCATGCACCAAGAACAGAGTCTTTTTTGCCCGACGCCTAGTAGAGTTTATAAATGATTGCATAAATCACAAGGTTGTACCGTAAAAGGCTCTTCCAACCCTCAATGTTGTGTTGATCAAATTTCAGAGGAATTGAATAGGTGTGTTTGTGTGTGCATGTGAAATCTATGTGGATGGGGTCTAACCGAGTTTTCTTCTCTTCATGCAATCTACTCTGTTATCTGTTCCATCCTACCACAAAACAGGGAGTAAGTATTGATATTTCAACAGGAACCAAGCAGTTTGAACGATAATGACGAGAAATCGACTGTACAGCTTCCAAGAAAATTGATGTATTAAATGGAAGGTGGACAGGAAGTTTTTAAAGTTTCGTTCTACTCCATTCCGATAGTTTGAAAAGGGAGAAAAGGCATTGTTTGTAACATTATTATGTAGATCGTTGAAGTGCTAGACTGGGTCTCGCCCATAGTTACCTTGGGTAGTGTATGGTATTGTCCGGGATGCGAATGGGTTCAATGTGGTAGGAAGGGCTTTTTTCAAATAAGTTCTCTTCCAACTGCAACATCTGTTCAGTCAGTCTAAGTCAATGTTGCAATTTCTAACTGACGGAAAGTTCTGCAAGCTATGCATTTCTTTACTCATTTCATTTGAGCGGGCTATTTTTGATGAAGGGAACAACAACATTTTATGTCAAAAGCTGATTACGCCCTTGAAATCTTCTGCGAGTAACACTGAGGATTAATCTCCATTATGAAAATGGAGGAAGTTGGAAGATCAACATTAGTGCAATGAATATCTCGATGAGTTGATAAAAGTGTGTGTGTGTGTGCACGCATGAGGAGTGGGACCTAACTGAGTTTCTCTCTTTTACTGCAATCTTTCCTGTCATCAATTCCCTTTTTCTACTGGCACGAAACAGACAGTAAGTATTGTTAGTTGAACCAGAATTCACACATTTGCATAGTAATGATGAGGAGTTGACCGTACTGCTTCTGTAAATTTCCAGGTGCTACATTAGAGTGGTGCGGAAGTTTTTTGAGGAGTTATCTACTATTATGTTGAATGATTGAATGGTTGAATGGTTGAATGGTTGAATGATTGAATGGTTGAATGGTTGAATGGTTGAATGATTGAATGATTGAATGGTTGATTGGTTGAATGGTTGAATGGTTGAATGATGGTAATTCAAATTCCGATCTGGTCATTTCCAAATACGGCGCGTTGTCCCATTATTATCAAAGGAACAATGTATGATCTGCGCTTTAATATTCTGGTCAAATTGTTCTTCAGGGGGCCCTTTATTATGCCAGAGCCTAGAGGCAGCTGATGGTCTAAATTGGGCATCTAGAATGCCTTTACAGTTGTTCCAGCTAAAATAAGTCGGTCAAAGGGCTTTTGTAGTCAGAAACATCTTCTTTTAGACAGGCCATGAGTACCAAGCGATGAGCCACTGAAACTAGACAAAGAATATTTTCAAATTTTCAGAAAATCATCCTTATATTGGCACATTTTGCATCGCCGGTTAAGGAAAATTATAGATTTAAAAGCTCATAAATAAGATGTGATTTTTCAAACAAGCCCTGCTAATCCACTGCGCAGATTGACAAAGTGCTTGATGCCAGGTGATAGATGCAGAACCTTCTCTTTCTTGTGAAAGCAGAAACTTCACAGGAAAATGTAAGAGGATGAACCAGAGAAGAGGGAGATAATCATAGCATTGAGCTGTAAGAAAATTTGAACTAAGACGGAGAAAATTGGGAGAAGTAGAAGAAGAGCTGAATAATTTACCGTCATACACTGTGGTATTTTCAGGGCTGACGGTAACAGCTAAAAACATTCATTACACTGGACACTCACAGCCTTGAAAAGAATTTCAGGACCAAAAACGACTTTCCCTTTTCAGGATGCTGGTGTATATCGCATTATAGCACATCTCCATACTGAGAGAAGAGAGGAAAAGAAGACACGGGAGAGGGCTCTCTCCTCTTCCCTGCGCCGGTTTCGGCTGCTCTCTTCTTCTTCTCGTTCTTTCGCCCCAACCTCCCCCCTTCCCTCCCTGGGACAACCGTGTGCAGTCGGAATACCTATGGCGCTCCACGAAGCCAACTTTTTAAGTTGGCTGAGTGGCAGAGCAGTTACGATCGGGTTTTCCGGCTGTGCTTGGCGATGGCGCCGTAGGTTCGAGCCCTCTCCCGTGTCTTCTTTTCGGCCTCACTTCTCTCTAGTAAATATCAAAATTTCTTTCCGCACTTGCTTACCTGTGAATCTCCATACTGACAGAGACTTGCCAATTGTCTTTCCATGCCTTGCCTGAATATTCCTGGTGATTTTAGTGGTGATCAAATGTTTTTGCCTAAAGCCTAGCAGGGTTTAGAACACATAGAATTGAGCACCCATTTCAATGAAAGGCTTCTCCAACCCTCAAGGTTCTGTTGATCAAAACTCACAATAAGGTGAATGGAGTGTGTGTGTGTGTGTGTGTGTGTGTGTGTGTGTGTGTGAAATACACGATAGTGGGAGCTAACTGAGTTTTCTTCCGTTCGTGCAATCTTCTCTGTCGTGTATTCCCTTCCTCTACCGCAAAACAGCCCGTAAGTATTCAGATTTGCATTAGCTTTTACATAATGTTTTATTTCCCTAGATTTCAATTGATTATCCCCTTCTTGTTGTTTGCATATTCTCTCTAACTCCCCCCTCATCCTTTATGTTAGCATCCTTCTTCCTGAATCTTGCTATTGGATGAAAAGAGTACAATAATAATAAAATAATATTTCAACCCTAATCCAGCTGTTTGCATTATAATGATGAGAAGTTGACTGTATAGTTCCTGTACAGTTCCAAGTGTTCAATTAATTATATAAGGGTAGTGGGGACGTGTTTTAGGAGTTATTCCACTCCCTTCCAAGAGTTTGAGAAAGAACAAAATACCGCCGCCCATAGAATCCTTTAGTAGACCATGTGAAGTGCTAGGCTTGTACCTGCCCGGAGTTACTTAGGACTATATTGCCTTAATGTAGAAAGAACTTCAGAGAGGAGGTGTGGAGAAAGACCTGGCTATTCGCTACGCCATCACATCTCCTCAAAAAAGGATGGACAACGTACACTCATTTTTAATTCGAGCAGAGTCAGATGTCTGGGCAAAACGCAAACACAAATCAACAGGAGAATCAAACAGATTCACAGCCGCATTATGAGGGAGACTCCGAATTCCTGTCCTCCAAGGGGGAGTATCGGGTGGATTTGCGGCAGCGTCATTTCCTTTCCGAAGTTTAAATTGTTTCTGATGACGCAAATTCTGAAAAGGTTCGGACGAAGCAAGATCTAAAAGTCTCGGGTGGACCAAGATCTGAAAAGTTTCAGTTGGAACGAGATGTGGAAAGTTTCGGGCGGAGTGAGGTGTGACACGTTTCAAGTGGAGCGATAACCAAGAAGTTGGGAGATGGACCGAGATAGAAAAATTTTCAGCTGGAGCGAGGTGTGAAAAGCTTCAGGTGGAGTGAGAAAAGAAAAGTTCAGGTGGAGTGAGATAAGAAAAGTTTCAGGTGGAGTGAGATAAGAAAAGTTTCAGGTGGAGCAAGATATGAATAGCTCGAGGTGGAGCAAGATGTGAAAAGTTTCAGGTTGAGTGAGATCTGCGAAGTTTCAATAAAGGAAACTACTATTTGCTTGTGTGCGCTGATACTACGCCAGTCAAGAATTTTGAATGTTCCTGTGTTGTCATTGAAGTCCATTCTTAGACAGTTGGGGAGCTAGTCTAGACATAAAAATATACACATACACTCGATACTACACCCACATATACTACATACATGTACACATAACTCACTGGTGGTCAAGGTTTCTCTTTAGACAAACGCTCAGCAGGGTTTAGAACACATTGAAATGAGCGTAAGTTTCAATGAAAGGCTCCTCTGGCCCTCAATGTTGTCTTGATAAGCACATTAAGGCCAGCGGTGGGTGGTTTGCGGAAACCGGCCCTGATTTATTTTTTTGGCTTCAAAGAAAAGCAGAGTGAGATAGTAACACGTGTTGATCTTGGAAACTTTAGCAAATGGCTAACAAGCCCAAAACTGGAACAACTTTTGCGAACAGGAACTGGGGGGTCCCGCGACGCTGCTCATGCAGCCCTATATAGAATTTGAACGTGATACGCAGCACTTCACTGGGCACCGTCCACAGACTTCTGGCGATATTCATGGCTCTTTTCTCAGTTTCTTCCCGAAGGCTACTTACCACATTCCCATGATGTCTAGCGTCTCGTCAGAAACTCTGATTCTCTTCCGGTTTTTTCTTTAATCGCTTCATGTGAGCATCAGCTACAAAAAAGTTACTACAGATTTTGGATCATCGCTCTCAAAAAATAGTAGCGACACTTCAAAGTTGAGAACATTAGCGGCAAAGGTAGTTTCAGAAGTTTTCTTCTTCAGAACATGCTCCAGTCGGAAATCTGACAATCTGCAGTAACGATTTGTAGGTCAGGGCATAATGAGCAAGTGTGGGAAGTTTGAGCTCGATAGGAGAAATGGGCAATGCGCTAGACATCACGGGAAAATACTAGTTTTTTTTGTTATTTCACCTCGCCAGTGCCAGCGGTTTGCCCCAGCAGTTCACAGAAGGGGCTCCATGACACTCTCAACCAAAGGCACACCTGCAAGTGGGGTTAAAAGGAAACTGCAACGCCTCGAAGGGAAGTTAGTCGGATCACCCACCGCTGGCCTTAAGCAGAATATGTGTGAGAGCGCAAAATACATGTCAACTGACCATGAGTTTCCTTCCATGCAATCTTCTCATCTGTTCCCTTCTTCTGTCATCTCTTCCCTTCTTCTGTCATCTGTTCCCTTCTGTCATATGTTCCCTTCTTCTACAACAAAACAGCACGTGAGTATTGATACTTCAATTGGAATCCAGCAATTTGCATGATAAAGATGAGGAATTGGCTCTGTACAGCTTCTGTAAACTTCCAAGTGCTCTGTAGAAAGCACTATTGAAGTTTTTAAGGAGTCGTTCTCCTCTTTTCTGATAGTTTGAGAAAGAAGAAAAACCACTGTGTGTAAAGTCATTATGTAGATCATGAAAGTGCTAAAATAATACCAGCCCGTAGGTACCTTGGATAATGTATGGCATTACTTGGGATGCACAGGGACAGAAGAGCAATGCCATTTGCTTACTCATCTTGATCTGAATGGGTTCTGTTATTGAACATTTCGCAAAACTTCATGAACTTGCCAATAAAATCTTAAGTGAAATTTATGAATGCTCTGAAGAGTGTTATCAAAATGGAGCATTTTGGAGATTAGCACTAGTATTATCAACAACTCAAGGAATTTGAGCTTAGGATAAAGAGAGTGACCCGATCTAATATAATGACCAAAAAATGAATTTACCCCTTTTGACATGCTGGTCTATATTACAAAATAGCAAATCTCCATATTGACTCGGACTTCCCAAATGGTTTTCAATGCACGACCCACATATTTTTGGTCATTTAAATGGTCATGTTTTCATTTTAGACAAAAACAGAGTAGTGTTCAGAATGCATTGAAATGAGCGCAAGTTTCTATGAAAGGCTCCTCCAACATATCGAGTTGTTTGGCTGGCCACGGCGAACTTTACGATCCGGGAACTGGGCGTCCGCGAAAAATCATGTGTGCACCTCTCAGTACGACGCTCGCCGCGCGGCCATCTGACACGCAGATGTTTGCCAGGGTTGCATGC
>JAOWAR010150232.1:0-11391 GCA_028571005.1 Clathrina lutea
ATTCTAAGAGACCAAGGATATGCCTACAACAGCTTACTAGCGATTTTTTAAAATTTGCCTAGAAACGATGTTATGCCCTTCCAAAGTTGGGGTTCGTTTTGGGGCACTTTTCGGGGACGTATCCGGTCATAACTTTTTTTGTAGACAATTTTTCAAAAATCTGGAGCAAATTTTTGTAGCCATATATCTAATGAACCTCCCTGCCAAGTTTCATAAGGATCCGACAAGCAAAACTTGAAATCAATTCATTCAAGTGAAGCAAGGTATACAACCAAGAAAAAGGCGATAAAAGGTTTCGACGCCTATACGGATTGTACACATTCAGCCATCATTGAGCGTCCGTTTCTCAGCCTTCCTTTGAAATTTTCACATCCAGTTGTCTCTGAGATGTTCTTTATCGCAATCTCTATAAGACCATGCATGCCAAAAAGTAAAAAAATGACCATTTTGGTCCATCAAGGGGGGGGGGGGGCGGTCCTGCCTTAATTTCATTTGATAGGAGATCCATTTCAGCGCCAAGTTAAGTTGATACAAGCAAAATTTCCATAGCACCAAACATGACACAGGATCACCGCTGTATGGCTGGTGCTTGCGTGTGTGCCTGCACTGTCAAGCCCGACTTGATGAGACTGAGCAAGGACAGTGAGTAGATCTTGATCAAGATATGAAGCACTGGCCCAGTGGGTGTAGTATTCAACATGAATACTTTATATCTACATGGATGTCTAGGGCTACACGTGGTATTTGGAGCCAGTTTGCTGCTGGCACTGTAGTATCACCATGCACATGAACCTGAATATTCTGGGCTTGGCTAAAAATATGGAAGCTCCGTTCAGGGTGCCAACTCCTGGACAGCAGGCCTGACACTCTAGCACCAGATCCTGGCCGTTCTGTCACTGGAAGCTGTTGCCAGCCGCTTTCCTTTATGTGAAAATTTGCAGCTTTGCACCCAGTCAGTGTGTTCGACGGGAAGACGGAGTGTCACTTCGCCCAACGGCTTGTCGGTCTTCCACAGCTTGACGGTGCGGTCTCCCCCGCCACTAGCCAGCACACTCCCGCTGGGTGAGAAGTGGCAGGTCTGCACTGCCTGCGCCTCTCCCTCCAAGCAGCACACCACCTCGCTGCTGTTTACGTTCCAGACGCGAACCGTCCGATCGCCACCGGCAGCCGCCAGCCGCACCCCGTCCGGCGAGAAAGTCAGCGCGCACGACACGAACGGGTCGTTGATGACCGTAATGGCGCGCCCACTGTTGCGATTCCACAGCCGCAGTGTGCGGTCCTGCGACGCACTGGCCAGCGTGATCCCGTCAGGCGAAAAGAGGCATGCTAACACAGCTGCGCGATGACCGTGCAGCTCTCGGACCGTCGTCACCGAGTCCACGCGCCACAAGTGGACAGTTTTGTCCTGAGAGCAAGTGGCCATTTCGCGCAAGTCGGGTGACACCGCGCAGCCGAGCAGTGCCCCGTCGTGCCCTCCGTAACGGCGTGGCTGTCCCGTGCGGGACGGCCAGACTATTGCGAAGCCGTCGCGAGACGCCGTCACGACGACGGATCCGTCAGCTGCAGCGAAGGCGCATCCAGTCACATCGCCCTTGTGCGCCGCGAGGTTCCGAAGGTGCTTGCCCGTCGACGCGTCCCACACCATAGCCTTCTTGTCGGCAGATCCTGTTACCAGCAGCTTGTCGTCCGGCGAGAATGCGCAGCATAGGACGAGGTCGGTGTGTCCGGTCAGTGTCGTCAAGCAACGACCTTCAAACTGCCCTGTCGACTTGCCGCCGGCCTTGCTACCTTTCGCCGTTTTATCGCTTCTTTTCGTGTCCGATCGGGAAGACGACTGACCCATGCTTCCAGGGTATAGGTGCCGAGCTGTTCGAGAGGTAGGGCCCGAGTCTGGGAGAGCAATCCGCCGTGCGGCAATGTCGTGCACTGGATGCAGCCGGATCGCGTCGACGTCGATGTTTCCGACACAGGGCAGAGAGAGAGGGAGGTAGGGAGGAAGGGAGGATCCTGCTGTTGTTGTTCCGGCTCAGGACGAAACCGGTGTTGTTCTCATTCCCAGCAGATCGAGTGCTGCTCGTTTACGTTTCTTTTCATCGCGGTAAGTCGTGAACTGGTGGCGGCGTCCGCGTGACGCCTGGGGCTACACTCGCGCCGGGCCCAGGGCTGCGACTCCAAGCGGCTCGGTTGCCTTGGTGAAAGGCAGCTTGGCTGGCAGTATAATTCAAGCTGCAGAGGTACTAGGTTGCAAATGTCCGAAGGCATACTGTACCCATTAGCTGCGCTGCTAATCAAGGACTGTGCCTCTTCACCCTTGGAAAACCGTCGACCCTTTTCGGTATGGCTCCACCTGGTCGGGCCGAGACCATTCTCCTGTTCATTATAATTACGCTTGTCCCAGGTACACTAACAGGAGATGGCCGACTGTTTGAAAGCTCCTCCGCCACGGTGACACTGAGCGGCGAAGCCAACTGGATAGTATCGGATGTTGATCTCGCCGTGCTTGCACTGAATACGACCCTCCTGGACGTCCAGAGAGATTTCTACAAAGTACTGGGCTACCCGGCATTGTACGAAGCCTTCGACAGCACCGTGGACCCGCTGCTGCCTGCCGACTCGATCACATCAATCTACTTCGGAACTCCGTCGAACACCCCCTACCTGCATGATCTGATCGATATCACCACCTGCCTGGACGGCCCCGAGTCGCACTGTCTCCGCCTCGTGACGGATCCGCGTGACGCAAGCGGGGAGCACCTCGCTCTGCTGGCAATTGGAGAAGGCACGCGAGGGGCGATCTACGCTGCCTACTCGTTCAGCGAGCTGATTTTGGGGGTAGACCCGCTCTACCGCTTCACCGACATTCAGCCAGAGTTCAGGAATGCCATCGACCTGCCTGCGAACTTCAATGCCACATTTTCCAGGCCAGCGTTTGAGTACAGGATTCTGTTCCCAAATGACGAGGACCTGCTGGGAGGATTCAAGGCCGATCCTCTCGGTGAGACCGTCTTCAGTCTGACGGCATTCGACTGGTTCTTTGAGACGATTCTCCGCTTGAAGGGCAATGGAGTGGTGGTAGGGACGGTGCCTTATCCCGATGAGAGGAGCGTGACATTGGCCGATCGACGAGGTCTTGCTGTAGCCGATCATCACTTCAACCTTCTTGGCTTGAACACCTACCGATGGCCACATGAGATGGGCACCGAGTGGAACTGGCAAACCAACCCTGGTGCGATGAGCTATGCATGGCGAGCATCAGCCGAAGCGATGAGCCGACTTAACGAGGTCCTCTGGAGCGTTGGTTATCGAGGGCTTGGCGACTACGCGGCTCCTTGTGACGGATGTTCAGATGCAACCAAAGGAAGGCTCATCAGCGAAGCCATCGGCAACCAGACCAAGTGGATCACGAACTTCACCCCAGGAAGACCGCAGCAGTACATGACATACATGTGGGACGAGGGTCTAAAGTACTTGAGTGATGGAGACCTGCACGTACCGGAGGAAGTGTCCATCCTTCTCTCTGACCATGGGTCAGGCAATATTGGAGGACTGGCTGAGTACGCCTCCATTGCCGATGGTGTCTACACTCATGTTGCTATGCATGATGGTTGGACCAACCAGCTGACTGAAGTGGTTCCGCCATCACGGCACTTTGACCAGCTTGGCCAGTTCATGCAGAAGTCACGCAAAGCAAAGTATATCATTCTGAACACATCCGACCTTCGACCTGTTCTGCTCACCGCTGAAGGTGTTTTGCGCTTTGTCTGGGACCCTAAGAGCCACATGAATGCGTCATCGCCAGCTGTGGCACAAACGATGTACATCATGTGGTGGTGTGCACGTCAGTTTGCCGTCAACAACAGCATGGCCGCTCAAATCGCTGGTCTCTACAACACCTACTTCAGCATCCCGTATATAAATACTGGAATAAGTGATGAGCATCTATCTGGCTTTACTGCCAGGCTCGCGTCTGCGCTCACCTCCGACCTTTCAACCAAAGGAAACGTGTCCGCCGACCTCTTAAAGCTAGCCAAGGGGAATATCCCGAAGTCCATTCCGGCTTTGCAGGAGCTTTACAATGAGAGCCATGCTCTGTTCAACCAGCTGAACAAGGAAAACCTGCTCACTCCAGATCGCGCTAACTTCTTCCAAGCACACATCCTCACCCAGCATGCTTTGCAACTGTTCGCCAATGAAGCTATGAACGCTGTCGCCATGAGCATCATACAGGCTGCAGACGGAAACATGACAACAGCCAATGACCTTCTCCAAGATGCTCTTATGTTCCTGGACAACCTCTTTGCCGCTCAGCGATTGGCTGAGACCGGCCATTGGAGAGGGGTATTCCTTCATTCTAGACTTTCCGACTTTCACAAGACACGTACGTGTGTTCGACGAGCCAAAGCTGCAGCACTGCGCCTGAAAATTCTTCCTCCCCAGCGACCTACTGGAGGCTATGGTTTCACAAGTTACCAGTTTGCCCACCAGCCCAATTTTCCGTTGTTCTATGCTAACGCTTGCTGGAGAATGGACAATTATGTGCGGATCAGCTGCAGCAATAACAACAGCTGTTCGAACAATGCAACAGGCGGCTTCTTCCACACGATAGCAAACATCACAATGAAGCTGCTGCGCTCAGATGCAAACATTCACTATACTGTGGATAGCAGCACTCCAACAAGCACCTCTAGACAGTATACCACACCACTAGTCCTTACTGAAACAACCAAGCTGAAAGCCTGTGCTGTGGTGGCTGGCGTTGCACAAGAGGTAGTGACTGATGCTGCTTACTGGAAGCTAGTGTGATTATGACTGTGGAGGACACGGATAAAAAAAAGGCTGCAATACCTCATTACAAAAGGAGGATGTATTTCCAAAAGTGGATGTTTCCTCTTTCACATAGCTACTAGTCAGCCTAAGGGCTTTGCTCATTGTCAAACTCAAATCCTCATATCAGTGCCATTGTAAAGATCATGGGGATTTTTTTTGGTCAGTTTTAATTGAGCTTTTTGTTCCTGATGTGTTGCTGACCAGCACTGAGCTCTGGTAGGCCAAAAGTGCATGCTGCTATCATCTCAGCATTTGGAAATATCCAAACTAACTGGCCTGAAGGGAGTCATGTACAAAACTCATGCTCACGTGAACAGCTGCTTTTTTTTTCGTGGTTGCTCGGGTTTCTGTATTTTGGTATACTGTCTGCCATGGGCTGATAACTCGGGTCCCGCAGGCTGATCAGAATTCATGGGCGGTCTTACCGATGTGATTATACAGCGGATCGTTAAACTTCACAAATCAAATCATTAACATTTACTCTGCCATCGGCTAATCTCTACATGTACAAGTGCAGGCAACAAACTTTCAGCCAAGTCATTAATTGGTTTCTTCTTTGAACAGAAATCTAAAGTGTGTAATTGAACCGTAGCATTCCACAAGAGCCAACTTTGGTTTGGCGGAGAAAATGCATTGAAGGAAAAAGTACTGATGAAAGTTGCTGGCTCAGACCAGTAGGAAGAATATAGAGAACGCAATAGTGATATCACACATGCATAAACACTATACAATATATTAGTATACTTTTGCACACGTTTGTCCCAAGTCTCGTTTCCACTGCGTGAAGATCTGTCGTACTATTTGCCTAAATATGAGAGCTGTAAAACTTGATAGCAACGATGTTGAACGAATAAGCAGATATGAAGATGAACCATAGAGTTCTGTTTTCGTCTACAAGCAGTGATAGAGAATGCAAGTTTAAGTCGATTTAAACTCCAGGGGGAGTTGAGTACAGTAACCTTGAGAAACTGCGCATGCGCAGAGTCCCTGCACAAAAGCGCAAGAGCTTCAGATGAGAATAGACTTTATAGCGGGTTGAGTTCAGTTTTCTTTTCTTTTGCCAAAAGGGGAGGTAATTTCGACAGGTTTGCGTTCACGGGTAACGTGACGCAGATTGTCCCGAGTTGACGAAGGTCATTTCAAGGTCAACAGCCGCATCCGACTCTCACGAAGAGACTGCATGGTGGCGAAAGTACGTGGGCAGGCAAACGAAAGCTCAACAAGCAATGTCGACCAGGACTTCGACAGGAACTTCGCTGCGCTTTTCGCCGTGATAACTTCTTGATCTCTGGCGTGCTGCGCCGTCTTCGCTCGCCGGCTTGAACGAGCTGCGCCATCGATGATTCGAGCGCTCGTGCTCAATGTCTCCGGAGCTTGGCGAGCGAGGGCGAGGTGAGATGGAGCGTGGTCGAAGATGGACCAGGAGGTCGGCGTAGAGCGAAGACGCAGAGCGATGGTTTCTCATCGCTCTGTTCCGGCCCAGTTGATCGCTGTCGTCCGATTCACTGCGCTTGGGCAGAGGAGGGAGGTCGCGGTCTCTGCCACTGCTGCCGATCTGTATGGCGGGTAGCGACAGGCGGCCTTGGCGGAAGCTGTAGGGCGAGCTAGTGCTCGGAAACGCCATCGAGCACGACGACCATTTGCGCGGTTGGTGTGTAATATTGTAGATCTCGACGTCCTCTTCCTCCTCTTCCATTCCAGGCCAGGCGTCCTCCTCAAGGAGAATCTCCCCCTTCCACTCACTGCTCGACATAGTCAAAGACGAGAGGCGAATACGGGCTTTCCGGATTGCTTCAGAAATAGGACGCTGCGAGCCTGCCTCTCGCGATGAGATGAAATAAATGGGCAGAAGTTCCAAGAGCAGACCGCCTTTTGAAGAGAGATCACGAGGAACATGTAAGATGGGGTCGTCTTACGCACGTGAGCTCAGAACTGTGGGAAGGCTCGGCCTGCCTGCATGCAGCGGACGAGTGGATCTGTCTGGGTATGTGACCACATGTTACAAGGCGGGAAAATGCTCAAAAGGAGACAGGCCACAACCACACCAGGACTCACCAGGACATGGGTCGAAACAGGCCAACGCAGTGAATGAAAGGACGACTGCGGTTTGCTGCATGCATAAGGTTGCTGGCGTCCCGAAAACCGGAAGCAGCGAGCTAGAAGTTACACACACACACGTAGATCTACGCCAGGCCAGCACCAGTGAGTGACGGGCAGCGACACTGTTTGGGGAAGAAACCGTGCATGCCTAGGTGGGGCTTTGTGTATAGGGGAGTTTTCCGCGAAGCTACTGATTGGCGTCGGTTGAGAAGCCGATACCACGCACTTTGTATTTCTTTCTTTGTCAGGGAAGTCGCGGGGTAAATGGCCATCTTTCAGGAGAATGGAAGTTTTTCAAACTTAGTGATGACTTCGCATGTTCCGCTAATTGGCATCGGCTCTTTAGCCTGCAGAACGAGCGTGTGTAGCAGGTAGCCATATCGCTTCCACGCTTCCCACGCTATGTGCTTCCAGGCATCCTTGCCCACTCAGCAAACATTCTCCCTTCCGACGTGTGATTGAAGTAGGTAGATCTACCCGCAGGAAACGCTCTCATATATGGCCACGCTAACCACGCCAGAGATATGATTTCCGCAAAAAAGCATGAATCTGAAATTATTGAAGCTCATAAGCCATTGAACTTTCTGTTATCGGCCTCATGCCCAAATACGTACATGTATGTACAAGCAAGAGCCGAGGTAGATTTTGACACACTTCACATGAGACAGTAGATTTTGTTGTTCAGCAAGCTTTGAAAGGTCTTCCGGTACAGTACGGCTTGACTATAACACAGACGGTCGTAGGGAGTGATGAGCTGCACGGAATTACAGAAGAGACTGTTCATGTGCTCGGAACTGGACGTCATTCCGACTTCAGTCAGCACAAGTTGCTGCACAACACAAGGCACAAGGTCGGATTGCCGGCATGGCGGCAGAACAGTCTAAGCGGTATCATACCATCAATGTGAAGAGCTCGTGACAGTGTAGGGTAGGGATGTTCGTGCTTGTCCTGTTTGTGGCTGGTCGTGGCACCTTGCTGACCCTTGATCATGAAGTTCTATAAAAACATAGTAACTGGCATCAGGCGTGGAACGTTCCTGTTGCCTCCGGGGATCCTGCGCATGCCGCGCCGCAAACGCGGATTCAACGGCGTGCATATACATGTATCCGAATCCGCTGCAGGCTTCGTCGGGCCGGTCACGTTTTCCTGCACTGAAGCTACAGTGCATGCAGGCCAGCGACCGAATCAGTTGAGTTGACTTGAATCAGCATGATCAGGAATTTGACAAGTTGACACCACTTGTAAACGCACTAGCATAGGCCTCCACAGCATAGGCCTCCACAGCTGTCCAGACGGATCATTGACTGAGGACGATTGAGGGTTTCATGATTTTCCCGGCTCTGTCTCAACATGGCTTTGCCGCACAGCCTCTGACACGGTCTATGTGATGTTGGCAATTGCACTTCTTGGCCACAACGTCCAAATCCCCCCAACACATTCTCATCAACGTGCGGGGAATTACCAATACACATTCTCACAGTCAGGCGCCTAATCCTAGGGGTCATCAGAGTTCTCGGCATGACCTCACAGTTCCATAGGATATTTCACGCAAGGGCCATTTACTTGCTATTTGCCTAGTTCAGGAAAAATCTCGAACGAAGCCCACAAACTCGCTGTCCGGCTCCAGATCCGTCGTACTTCCTGTTCGGGTCATTGGAAATATTTGGAATCATCCTGAATACCCGGAGAAACATCATCCAGGCCCATAGGTGTGTAGTAATATGTCTTTTTGTTGTTGCTGTTGTTGTTTTCATTTCTCTCGAGCTCGGGATCGGAGGGAAGCTGATAGACACGCCGGCATACTAGTAAAGGAGGTCAGGCGTGCGCGGGCGTGATCCATTCCCGTTCGAAGTCACATGATGGGCGGGGCATGTAAAATGGCACATAGCCTAGCCGGCGCCAGACGCGTAGACTACGAGGTAGCGCTGCGTGGACCGGATCGCCTTGGTCAAGCCTCAAGTCAAGGCATGCGCGCAACGACTCGTAGGGGCGATCACGGTTAATTGGTCCGGGAACGACGTGCACCGACAACCTCTCGGCGCGGCCGGCCGTGTGCATGGGATTCATCAGCCTGAATGACGCAAAAATATAAAATAAACATAATAATTATACATGTAGTGTCAAAGGCAAAACAGACAGAGGAATGAGCAACAGCGCTGTATCAACATAGCTAGACCTAGAAGAGCAAAGAAAGAAAGTGAGACAGAACAGCAGACGGACAGGAAACTACAACAACAGAATTACACGAGACCAAAACTGGCCTCCGCGTGAACCAGGTCGACAGGAACCGGTTGACTATGATCGTGGACAAAACCAGAAGAAGCACTAACCTTTACCCTATCAATCAGGGCGAGCACTTTCCTTGTTGAAGAAGCCACACTCGACCAGAACAAAGTTACGACCAGAAACTAAGTCAAAACAAACAACGTCGAGACGACGCCAGTGTTCACTTTCTGCTTTGCCGGGAAGTGCAGATTGACTACGTTGTCAGCATGCTTACTACATGTACTTTATATATACGCAGGCACGCGCTCTTGGACTACCCCTTGTTTCTTAGCAACAAATCTTTACGTGTAGTCAAGGGCTATTCTCTGCTTTGTTTTTGCTCCCTCTCCCCTCCCGCCGTTGTCAGCCAGGGCGAGGGCCATCCATTTTCACACCGTGAAGCTCCTAATAGTGGTCATCTATCAGTTTTTTTTTTGATTGATGCTCTGATGCCCCGCTGTCAGGAACTGCGTGATTATCGGGTAATCTGATATGTACATGCATGTGGCGGCCCGTTGTTGAGATCACACATTCAAGTCTGTAGGCAATAAACGCCATCATATTACAGAACGCCTGTTCTGAAAGATCCCTAATTCTGGTCGTCAGACAAATTTATACATAAACGGGAAGATACTCTTGTTCACGAATGCCACCTCGATGAACTGTTGAGAATAAAAGAGGTTTCTCTCCGCGTTCATGATTCTCATTCCCGCTTTGTTCATGTTCTGAAACAGCCGGACCTGATCGTCTACGTGTGCCTGATCGAAGTGCATTTCTATCTGCATGCTGTGAATGTCCCTAAATTCATTCGCGTCGAACAGGGAGTTGAAAACCACCCATTCCCCTCCTTCGATGTCCATCTTCAAGGCATCCACGATCCGGCCTTCGTGGCCCAGACGCTTCTTGATATCTGCTAATGTGTAGATGGGCACGCCATTTTGTTCATCATTCGTGCCTCCGATACCCCATTCATGATACTGCAGCCGTCGATCGTTCTGGGGCCGTCCATCGCACATTCGGCCGCTCTTGAAGTTTGGCGTCACCGCCTTGTTCGACTCGAACAGGTGGATCTCGCAGTTTGGATGCCTGTGAAAGACTTCCATCTCAAATGTACAGCTGTTTGCTACGCCGAATGAGTAGACGAGACACTGGAGAGACCTGAACGTGCACATCGGATCACACAGGCACTTGCCCCCGTCGCCAACACCCCCGTACCGGCGCATCGATCGGCATTGGTAGGACGGCTGAATGCCGTGTATGATTCTCGTTACCAGACTGTGCTTTCTCCCTTTTACCTTGAGCTCTCCCTGCCAGTAGTCCGTCCGCATCTTCCACTGCTCTAGATGAAGACGCTCGGCTTCTTCCAAGCGACCAGCAGGCTCCCGGCAATAGTCTTGCCGCGGGAGTGTGTTGCGCTCACGGCTTCTTCCCTCCATGATGGACTGATAATGATCCCCGACTCGTGCAAGCGGGGCGCCGGTTTTGTTGAATAACCACACAGCCACGGCGAGTGCAACTAGCAAGGCGAAGAAAGTTACGAACCTTCCGCCAGAGAATTCTGGACTTCCCAACGGCATACTTATGAGCTAGCTGTTAGTGATCTTCCGCGTGTCACAGTCCTGCCAAAGGACCAAAAATGGACATTTATGTATGCTGAATGAAGGCATACATTTAGTTGATTTGTACCGGAAAGCGGCGCGAACAAGCATGCTGCGCCCGTGCTGGAAGCGCTGGCCGTATACACAATGGTTGCTTTAGACTCAGCAAGTTCTTGCAGCAACGTGGCTTCTGCCGATGGCTGTATACTTAGAGTACATTCTGTTTGTGAAGACCAGCGCAGCCAAGACAAGTAAGTTCGAAGACGTTTCGCCACTAGGGCTTCTCAGTTCAGTTCGAGTACATTGTATGGGTCCAGGCCTTCTCTCCATTGTTCTCAGCCTCGCGGTAGCGCAGTTTACCATGGTTTACGGCACTGCGAATGCGTCTCGACACTCCTGCCTCACGGCTGTTTTATGCGGACATTTGCCAAAATGGCGGGTGAAAAACCATTTTTGATTATGGCGTCATAACTATGACAACCCGTTAAGAAATAACGACGGCGGTGCGCATGCGCTTGCTTGCCGAACACATACATGAATGCCACCCGTGCCAAGACACAAGTACAATGGACCTGCATGAAAGGAGTTGTTCTTGTTGAAA
>JAOWAR010150254.1:0-11389 GCA_028571005.1 Clathrina lutea
GCATTGTCTTTTCTATGTGATTGTGATGTGCTGTTCGAGCATTGTCTTTTCTGTGTGATTGTGATGTGCTGTTCGAGCATTGTCTTTTCTGTGTGATTGTGATGTGCTGTTCAGGCATTGTCTTTTCTGTGTGATTGTGCTCTTTTCATGCGGTTTTGAACGGCTCCTATAGTCTGAGTCCAGAATCCTTAACTCGTGAGAGAGAGAGAGAAAGGCAGAGGGAGAAATGGATAGGGAGAGAAAGAAGGGGAGGGACAGAGAGAGAGGGAGAGAGTGGGGGTAGGCAGAGAGATAGCCCTTGCTAACATTAAGCAGTGGAGGCTTCATTATAAATTGGCTAATTTAATTTTGCAAATATTGCACAGTTATTTTGTTGGAAGTAATTGATGAGCCGGTGTACTGGTAAAAGAGAATATCACTCTACGAGTACAACCCTTATTTCTCCTTGCTGGACACAATCGAGACACATCTTTTTATCTCTTCGAAGCACTCATTCCTTAGAAGGAATACTCTGCAGAAATAAAAATGGCAGATATTAGCTCCTGTGTTGAGTTTCTTTTCTATGCCTACTTTATGTGAGAGCATAATGCATCCTGTCTGAAACCGCTTCAAGTTAAGATTGAAAAAATGTGTTGTGATGTGCAGAACTATTTCAGATTCTCTCAGTTTGGGTTACGCATATTGATAAATTTGTCATTGCCTGAGATCGTGATTAACTGTCCATGTTCAATGGTGGGACTTGGACATGGTCGCTGACTTCTCCCGGTGTTCCAGGAACCACAGCGCCTAATGTGACAACTTCCACAAATCTGACCTCACCTCCCAATGACAATTGCCACCTTGACAACATTACCGTCATAGCAGACGGAGCGACGTTTAATGATGCGCGAGTTTGGCTATTGCAATGCTGGAAATGCCACGTGTGCTAGGATCTAATGTTCCCGTCCTCCGTGCCCAGAATCAGAATGGTTATTCACTGGTGGAAAGTGCTGCCCAATCTGTTCAAGTATGGCATTTCAGATGGACAAGTTAACTTAATGTTGAATTTCTAGATTAAACTCCATCTGATTCTATTTTGCCCAATATATTTTGTCCCTATTACCCTGGACTTCCTTGGTGACAAAGTCTCACCTAACTTGGTCATTTGGCTATTCTTGTCATCATTTTCAATCCTGGACCATCGTGAAGCACTCAGGTGTTAGGGGCAAAGCGTCAGTAGCAGAACGGAGTTTGTCAGAGAGTGAGAATTCATCAATACTTTAGTTATGTTTTCGCCAGGGAGAGTTTTCCTCAAAATGGTCCTTTGGCTGGTTCAGTATGCATCAAGGCGTTGCCTTCAGTTACAGATACATGGATAAAGCCACTCCTATTTATTTTGATATTTCCTCACGAGCTACCCCAGGGCCACCTGCAACAATGGCACGGACACCTACTCCATTTTCTACCCGTGGTAAGACATTGAAGGAGAAAGGAGATAAACGTGAAGCTTCAATTTCATTCGATCACCCCAGGCTGTCCAATCCAGAGGTTTCATTTTTGCATTCCCCTGAAAGCCCACTGTTTCTTTTCAACTTCATACTAGTCTTATTCTCTGCGTCTGTGGTCCTGAATGCTTTTTATATCCCTATTCTCTCGAGCCTTTCATGTTGATAAACATGAACGTCGATCTCTTCTCGTGGCACAACAACTCTTGGCAATTGAAAGAGGCGGGGGAATGTTTGTCTAAAAGGCATTGCGGACATGCGTTCAAAAGAAGTGGCAAACGTTGCAAGGAAATTCAGCAGAGAAAGAAGACGAGCAGGCTGCTTCTAGAGGAACACGACGGGCGGAAGTTGACCCGAGCTGACCTTGTCGAAGAAGACTGCTCGTGAAGTTAAGAGATTATTCAGTGTCTTTAAAGTTTGACATTATTCTGAATGAAGACAGAGATAGAAATATTATTTCCTGGGATATTATCACTCTCCTTCTCGCTGTCCGATTCCCGTCAGAGCCTTGTTAGTCCCCAAATTAAACTGATTAGACGGTCACAGTACTGCATTTTCAACAATCTATAATTCGCTAAATTGTCTGATAGCATTGAATATGTTTTCGCAGATTTTTCCGACTAGAAATCGTATGAAATAAACTATCAGTTATCCGTTGTGAAGCATGATGAAAAGATTGGTTTGGACAAGGGTTGCACTAGCTCGAGGAAACAAGCTGACGCTTATTGACTGCCCCCCCCCCCTCGTGTGTGTGTCACACATGTAATCTTCTCCAGTCCCAGATCCAGTGTTTTGTGGTTGCAAAAAGAATACCAGTCTTTAGCCATTCTACACAGTCGGCTAAAATCACCAATCTTTCTGAACTGATCATGATCATGAGCTGATTAAATTGAATTCATAGAGACTGGTGAATTTTGACAATCAACTAAGTGGAATACAATTATGCCGCAAGTCAAAACCGCTTGAAGAATAATCTTTAGCCAAAATGCTGTCAAGCGATGTTTCTGAAACATTCATCTCGTCTGATCATAAAGACTGCTTTTCAAATTCTACTTCAAGACCCTTGAAAGGTTGTGAGACAAACCTTCAAACAAAAAGATCTTCCGGATGTTGTTTTGGACAATCCTCTGTGACTTGTCCTCTCGATAAGGCTTGGACGCTGCCTTTCATTTGTGGTCCGTTTTTCAGCAAGAGCAACGGCACTCCAAAGCACGCGTATCAGCCCAACTCCAGTTACTATAAGCAAAGGCTGCCACCTTGACAATGGATCAGTTGTCAAGGGTGGAACAGGCATCGGCGCGGTCCATGCCAGCGCTGCATTTGTAAATCTGGAAAAATCTGTTGCAAAACCACCATGTGTCCTCAGCTGGAATGCTCTAAAGCTATGTAGCATGTGCCAGAAAGCCAGTGCTATCTAGGCTGAGCAGGCAAGTCTCTTATTCTTCCTAATTTCGCCAACACCATTTAATCGGTTTAATAAGGGGTTTTCAGCCGAAGTCTGTGATGCTTCCAATTGGTCGAGGTAGTGTTTAGTATCCCTTCAAAGCAGATTATGCCAACTCAATAGACCAATGGCATATGCAGAATCCAAATCAAGCTCGGGTATTCCACTAGCTTTCCACCTGAAGAGAAGGTTTGAGATTGTCATCGCCCATTACAAAGTTGGCTCAACAGCCTAGAACTAACCTCACAGCAAGAAGCAAACTTTTTTTTTCTCTAATTGGATAACTTCTTTTCCTTTCAAATTAAGATTGCCTTTCTCCAAAGAAAAGACAACAGGCTGAATGATCCAAAGTCAAAACACAAGACGATTTGGCCACGTGTACAGTTAGTATGACACCCATTCATCACCTGGTGGTCAGTAGTAGTGGAAGAACACCAAACTTTTGATTGTTCAAACTTCAAAGTGAGAGCTGTTGTGAACAGTTAGAATTTTTGACGTCCTCAAAGACTGAGGAAAGTGATCACCGATGACGTAGCTAGACACTTGCTAAGCTTATGGACTGATGGCTCAGCACCATAATCGCATACACAGTCCTTGCTTCCCTTTCCTTTAAATTTTATACAACCTTCTGCTATTATGAACAGAAATCTATACTGTGCTCAAAAGAAGCCCTGAAGAACTTGTGGGTGAAATTTCTATCCCCTCTATTATTAGGAGATTGTGAAAGCGAGAAACAGATGTCCAATGGTGGCAGTGATGGCAAAGGTGAAACTGGAGAAAGAGTGTCATCTTCAAGTGACAGCAGAAGTGAGAGCAGGGAGGAAGCCGGTGGTTAGATCAAGGACTGAAGACGAGGCCAATGAAATGACGCCACGGGACAAGTCTCTCATCAAGGCTGTGATTTAGCATTACAAAAGACTTTCTTCAAGGCACTTCTAATGGCATATTACAGAACATTCTACACTCCAACCAAGGCAGCCGAGTAGCTTCATGCAGTCGGCTGTACAGTCTTACTCCTGACCCTTGTCGTGATGTTTCTGGAGCTCACAGATCTTTTCTTTTCAACATCACAAAAGAGGACGAACCACAGTTCTCTTTTATTGTCTTGAAGCAAACTTGATATGACTTGTCTTGTTTTAATAGTCACAAGGAAGGACTGCACGGCCGGGTACGATCACAAGCTTTTGTGTTAGTCCCGACAGGCAAAAGCCAGTACCAGCTTCTAGACATGAAAGGGCTCTTGATGAAGAAAAACGCTTTCTTTCTTCTTACTTCACCAAAGCTAAACCGCAAGAACAGCAGGTTTGCAGTGTTAAAAACCTGCAATCGTTCAGGTCACCTGGTTTTTACAAAAAACGAGTCACGGTGGAGAGAGGCCATATCGATGTGACAAATGCGGAAAGACATTTTGTCGTTCAAATATCCAACACCATAGGCCACTCATCAGAGAGGGGCCATGCCAGTGTGTTCATTACAGAAAGGCCTTCTATCAATCATGGGTCCTGGCTTCGCGGGTTATCAGTATAAGGCGAGTCACAACGAGAAAGCCGTGGACGAGATTCATCCTTCAAGCTTATGCAGTTGAAGGTACAAATAGGCTTACTACTACAAGATGAATGCCGTGAAGGAGACTGTCTAAATGAGACACAAAGGGTACTGGAAAGAAGCCATTCTTTCTCATCCATCTTTTCTATCTTAATGGAACGGTCAGTTATTCGTGGCATTTGTCTTGTACTCGAGCTTGGACATGTGGGTGGACACCGTTCAGAAAGACACTACCTGTACAACGCGAAGAGCATGAGAGCCGGCGGAGCATCAAGGAAGTCACATAGTAACTGAGCCAAGGGGCATCTTGGGAAACTTTACTTCCTGGCATTGTATAAATCCTTTACCCAACAATTCAGGCAAAAAGAGCTGATTGCAAACTTTAGGTGTTCGATATCGATAATGATTTCTAGAGTATAGTTCTCTCACGAATGAACTCCATGCTTGCACTGCACACCAGTGCTGAACAAAACCTTTCGCACTGGGATGAACTAAGGTATCAGCCGTAATGAAGCCTGGGTTAGGAAAGCTCACTTTTGTTGATGGAGACATGAAATTCTTCTGCACACAATAAAGTTTGAGTCTCTTGGTGTGATGTTTGTTTGCCCATGTCCAAGAAATTAAACGAAAAGATTGAAAGAAAAGAAAGTGAAGCCTTGATATTTCAGTGCTGAAAAAAATTCTTTGCCAGTCGTCACAGTGGAAGTGGCCGGCCGCTCTCCAAATTGGAACTAAGCTTGATGTTGTAGTCAACAAAGGCTGAAAGCCGGCAACTTTTGTTCCCACACAGTAATGACAGTCACCAAAAAGGAGGGTTTCCATCAAACCATGCAGGAACTGGTCCGCAAACCTTTCCAACCCGACTTTTGCGCGACCAATTGGTTCTCAGCAGCAACAGCTGCATTAGCACGTCGAACTAATGTTGCAAACTGGGAGTTAGGTTCCTGACTTTCTTACAATTACTCAGGTTGGTAAGTCTGCTTTCGCCTTCCGGCATTGGCCGGATATGCGTGAATTGAACACTATCACTCTTGCACATGACTAGCGCGCCATGGACACGTACGGTCTGTGCTGTGCATTGCCAACGACTGACAGCCAAACAAACGCTGGTCAAATGCCTTTGGCTTTGTGTTTGGTTTGTCTTTGAAGTCGTTCGCAAGCCGCTGCCATTGCAGTAAGTCAGAATATGCACACCTGTGCACAAAGTACTGCATGCACGCAGCACGTGAGGAAGCAGTTTGGTCATCTCGACTGTCAGTGCTTGGCGACTGCTCAAACAGCTTGCCATCACACAGTTCATTCTCGCAAAGGTTGGCCGCAAAATCATGATGCCAGGAAGACCACGAAAGTGGAACCAGGCTCCATTCTGGTCACCAAACTGAGGCAGAAAAGTTCACTTGATAAAGACAGTTTTCCGCTCGCGATTGGCGAGTATGCACATTTTCCAGCCCCGTATCTACATTGTTACATCATTGCCAAATCCTTCCTTTAATGGCCAGAAAGAGAAAAGTTTCCGCTACCAATCACATGTCATCTGATGTGGATAACATTTGTAAACCTTCGTAAATAACATTTAATAATACAGAGCACATTCCTTCCTTTCTGGATAAAATTCAGAGATTTTGCCATTAGCTGACTGTAAGTGCTAAGCCCAAATGATCCGAAACTGGAAGATTTGACCGCTTCGTCCACAAGTCAACAACTTCTTTCTCCTGTACAAGTGTTTCCAAGCTGTCATGGCGGCCATCTATGCGTCCAATGAAGACATGGTCGAACGCACCGCCGAGGCGGAATGTCCTCCTCACCTCTGGAAAGACTTCAACCAGCGGCTGCATGGCCTTCACCAGGCATGGGTACTCCACCGCTCCATTGTAGAGGTCTGGTGATATGTTGAAGTCTCCGCCAACAAGCACAGTCTCATCGGACGGAATCTGCTGCAGGACGTTCTTGATTTCAGATATCTAAGAGCAGAGAAATGTAGAGAGTTTGGGGCGATACAACGTTGTTCCATTGGCTATTGTCATATAAGCAATTTCAGGCTAACAGACTCATCCTGTATGAATACGGACAAAAAAATCCCTATTTTAAGACACCCCAACTGTCATTTTCTCAGGAAGAGGGCAAAATGAGTTTTGAACAACGTCTACTAGAAGTTCTAGTATTACTCCAGGAATTGCAAAAACACGTCAGACATGCTTTACACAACTGGTGTGTATATATGAAACCACCACTGGTCTCCAAAGACGACTCTGCATACTAGTGATCTGAATTTTGGGAAGGATAAACCTCGATATAGATAAACTTTCAAAACGTTCTTGCAAAACCCTAACAGCTTGCAGTACCCACACTGTCACGGCTCAGCCAAAACAGTCGAGCAGCTCGATAGCTGTTACATACATTTATGTAAGAGAGCTAGCCTGTACACAAGTTGTCTAAGGAAAAATTCAAATGAAATGTAGAATCATGAGGGAGAAAAACGTCTTCGGTATCTGATATCGATCTTCAGTTCGGTATCTGATATCGATCTTCAGAAGATGTGAATGGGCTTCCGAGAATGAGCATTATTAGTCACAGGCCTCACGCGCTTGTAGCTCTCAGGTACCACCAGCCGTCTCCCAGGTACCACAAGGTGCCACAGGCCTTGTTAGTCACAACAATTTCATAGTTTCAAGCTAAAGCAAGATCTTATTATTACGCCTGGTGTGGTCTACTCAGAACGAGAAGTGACCATCAATCTTCAAATGTCTTACAAACGTCCTCTCTATGCCAGCACCCTGACCCGCCATACACAAAACTATTTCTTGGGAAAAAATTAACCAGGATCTCACCTGAGCCAAACGTACACCTCTTTCATTCGATGCATCCAGATGAGCATCAATGATGTGCAACACATCCTGGGATGAAGATGGTGTCGTGTCACAATCAGGACGTTGAACTCTTACATGCACGAAGCCCTTCTGGTTAAAGTACTCCCTTCCACTGGTAGCGTTAAAAGAGTAGTAGGCAGTGTCCTGCGCATGCGTCTTTCTCCTTGGTCCACCAGATGCGCCAGTCGGCAGAATAGGAAGACGACTGAAAACTGCAACTCCGGACGACTGTCCAAGGACGCTAGGCAGGTTGTACGCCAAGCTGGTGTGGTACACGAACCCAGACTGAACCAGTCGCTCTCGCAGATAATCCACGTCCCTGCCGACGACAAACGGCCCCAGCCGAAGTACGAACAGTTCTTGTAGGACGAGAACATCATATTGACCGTCCACAGCGGCTGCAACGAGCGCGTCGAACCTCTCCGTGGATCGGCGGCCAGTATTGCCCTTCCATACCGTGCCAGGCCATTGCACATTCCAGCAGTTTTGGAACAAAACACGCAGCGTTCTCTTAGCGAGCTGCAACTTTGATTTTGCATGTTGGACATCGCCTGCAGCTGCAGTTCGCTCGGTGGTCAGACTTCTATGCAGTCGCCGAGACCGATGAACGTTTCCCAGAGTCCAGCATCCTAGCAGGGCCCCTGTGCTTAACACAAGGAGTGTCCACGTCCCTGGCTCCAAGTCCATCTTTACTGAATGGAACCTTCTATCAACTATATCAGCCTCGTCGTGATGATAGTGATCTCCTACGTACAAGTTGCACATGTTGCAGTGACGCGCAAAAAAACCAGCCAACACACTTCGTCATATGCTTGAATCTGGCACGATATCAGAAGGCTGGCTTGCTGAATTCTTCGTGATGTTCATCCGCATGATCCGGCGTTGACAGATCTAGAGCTGCTGCATCAGCATGATCAGGCTGGCGCACGTGCACACGCGCTCGCGCGTCTTCAGATGTAACTATGGTAATGTCCACGAGCCGGCCGCGTTGTTGAGCATGTTGAGCGCAAGTACACATCGTGCACGTGGGAACGAGCTCGAGCTTGTCTATCATTTAACTGCTATGCTATGAGATCGTGCTAGTGTGTTCCGTGCCACACGCTAAACGTGCTAAAGCAAACCTCTCAGACCAAGAGTACGTCCAGTGTTAAAACCGAGATATCGCCTTAGCCAAGTCTGGACCTGGTCGGAGTTGTTTTCTTGAAACTGAGTCAGCTCCGCAGGGAGAATCCTGCACAAACAGAGAGGATTATCAACCATGGACATCGAGATCAGCGCCTGGCCGCTGGCTGTCGTAGCTCTTGCGCTTGGCCTTGGCTACACGGTGAAAGAAATACGTCGTTCTCAACGCTTGCTGAGGAATTTGAACTCCGAGAAGACATGGGTTCAGGTGGGGAAACCGTCGCAGCTCTCGAAGAGAAGGCTTCGTGTACTATGTCAAAACTGCTGGAACATCCAGTGGCCAGGGGCGGAGTGGACGGCGAGTCGAGGAGCCCATTCCAGGGAGAGGTTTGACGCGCTCGTTGCAGCCGCAGTGGACGGTCAATATGATGTCCTCGTCCTACAGGAACTGTTCGTTCTTCGCCTTGGACCATTTGTCATCGGCGGGGATGTGGACAATCTGCGAGAGCGACTGGTTCAGTCTGGGTTCGTGTACCACACCAGCTTGGCGTACAACCTGCCTAGCGTCCTTGGACAGTCGTCCGGAGTTGCAGTTTTCAGTCGCCTTCCCATTCTGCCAACTGGTAGTGGAAGTGGACTGGCGCATGCTCAGAGCTACTTCACCTTCACTATGTTTAACGCCAGACAGTACCTTAATCGAAAGGGTTTTGTGCACGTAGCAGTTCAATTTCCATCTCGCGGCACGCCATCGTCACCTCCGGCTCCGGATGATGTTCTGCACATCGTTTGTGGTCATCTTGATGCATTCGAGTCAAGTATCCGCTCGGCTCAAGTGAGTAAGCTTGAAATTCAAGAAATTCTTGCACACTCTGAAGTAGATAAGTTATGTCCATTGAGCTTTTCGACTGTTTTGGCTTATCATCTCATTGGTTGTTGCATGTTGTTGCATTATGTCAAGAGTGCTTACTGAATACGCTGTGGGGTATGTGTACAACAGTGAAACATGTGTATAACAGTGAAACATGTGTACAACAGTGAAACATGTCTCCATGAGTGAAATATGTCTACAACAGTGAAACATGTCTACAACAGTGAAACATGTCTACAACAGTGAAACATGTTTACAACAGTGAAGCATGTCTACAACAGTGAAACATGTCTACAACACTGAAACATGTTTACAACAGTGAAACATGTTTACAACAGTGAAGCATGTCTACAACAGTGGAACATGTTTACAACAGTGAAACATGTTTACAATAGTGAAACATGTCTACAACAGGGAAACATGTTTACAACAGTGAAACATGTTTACAACAGTGAAACATGTTTACAACAGTGAAACATGTTTACAACAGTGAAACATGTTTACAACAATAAAATTTACAGTGATGCTGAAAGAGTATCTAGCAAAATACCAATTTAGAAACGTAGCAGTATGGTTACAAAAATGACGGGACACAAAACGGTTTATTTTTTTGTTGGTTAGTAACTATCTAACTGACAGAGACTATCTCTAACTTACAGCAGGTCAGTGTGTGGCAACATCACTGCTAGCGCAGAAACTCTGGCTCGACCAGGTGCACGTTGTGTCTGTTACCTGCAACGGTTGCCTGCATGTTTGGCTACGCACATGTGTATGTCTGTACGTATGTATCTAGATTTTTTGTGCCAGATTTATGCCTGAGCAAAAGTTCGCAGAGACTTTTTTTCTCACTCTCACAGATATCTCAGATTGAGGAAGTCCTTAAGCAAATCCCGTCCGAAGAGACTGTGCTTGTTGGCGGAGACTTCAACATATCACCAGACCTCTACAATGGAGCGGTGGAGTACCCACGCCTGGTCAAGGCCATGCAACCGCTGGTTGAAGTCTTTCCTGAGGTGAGAAAGACATTTCGCTTTGGAGGCGCATTCGACCACATCTTCATCGGCCGCATGGATGGTCACCACGACAACTTGGAAACACTTGTACAGGGGAAAGAAGTTGTTGATCTGCGGACGAAGCGTCTGAATCTACCAGTTTCGGATCATTTGGGCTTAGCACTAACAATTAGCATGTGAAACAAAAGCTCCTTTTGAATTTGACAAAGAAAGCAATGAAGATTGGTTTGTTGCATTCCTCAACCCTCCTGGCATGTGGTATTCACTTTACAGAAGGATGGGTACAATCATTTATTATCAAATTGAGCTGCAATGGCAACAAGGAGTTAATTTATATTGAGAAGGAAAGTGTCAATACTCAGTAGAAATTTGTCCTGCTTTTGTGTTTGAATCACTTTCGTGATTTTCACAAGGAGGTGCTCTTTCATTCTGGCCCTCCGCCATTGTATCTGCCTAACACAATAACGTTGGGCTAAGTAAAAGAGGTTTTGTTTCTTGTTATCACTTGTTGTTCCCAGTATTAACTGTAGAGGAGATCAGTACCATTGTGTGTTGAATAGTCAGCTTCCACCACCAAGCAAGAGAAGCAACTAGTAATGATTTCTGTGAAGAAAGAAGCGGGACACGAGTACAGAACGATAAAAATCTCGTAAAATACAAACACAACCCCAGCCAGAAAACAGGCAGCTCTGGGCCTAAGGTGTGCTTTTTGTCAAAATAGTTTTCCCTTTTTTACAAACCAAATGGCGATCCCTTCATGCACCGCTCACGGAAGGACCTCAGATTTTTATGTGCCGTTGTAACTATAGATTAGTTTTATATAAGAACTAGACATCCAGCGAATAGACGCAGAGGCCGACGAATGGATTGGACAATCGGACGGCCACCGTATACATTCGCTGGATACCTAGCGTTAATATTAACTGCAAGAATTTTATTGACAGACTCGAGGGTGGAAAAGAACGGTACAAAAGAAAAAAGATGTTTCGGAGTACTACTCCTTCCTCAGTTTTTTATAGACACACGTTAGTTTTACAGAGAGGCTC
>JAOWAR010150265.1:0-11387 GCA_028571005.1 Clathrina lutea
CTCTCTCTCTCTCCCCCCCTCTCCCTCTCTCTCCCTCTCTCTCTCTCTCTCTCTCTCTCTCTCTCTCTCTCTCTCCCCCCCCCCGCCCCCATCTCTCTCCATTCCTTGATCCCTGTTTTTTTCTCTTGCGATAGGATCAGATAGACCATCCTTTGGACAGAGATTTCCACGGCCATGACGCACTTCACCTAATGTCTGGAGCTCACCAGACCCCTCCTCGGATCGTTCACCCACCTCGCTTCCAGCTCCTCAAACAGCTCTCTCGACATTTTAGTCGGGAGGAAAGCAGCAAGAACTCTGCAACACAAGGAAGCTTGAACCCAGAACATAGCAGTGCAGTGAGCAGCTCGTTACTTAGGAGGCGAAAGAGAAGGGTAGGAATCACGGTAAGGGGGGCAGCTTCTTCAGCAAAATGTGTTTGTTTTGCGCAATCTCGCACCTCTCAGCCCACAGGAGCTATAAATTAACACACAAGGACCTGCAGAGTCTGGATCATTGGTCTTGATGAAAGCTTAAGGTATACACTGTCATGATTTAATGACAGTATACACTGTCATGACTTGATGACGGTATACACTGTCATGACTTGATGGCGGTATACGCTATCGTGACTTGATGACGGTATACACTGTCATGACTCGATAGCGTTATACACTGTCATGACTTGATGACAGTATGCACTGTCATGACTTGACGGTATACACTGTCATGACTCAATGACAGTATACACTGTCATTGTAACATATGTTATTATGAAATCTTCTGATATGTGTTGTTAAGGACCTCCGTCACTAAGGATAGCCATGACTGCATCTTATGCGCATGCTCCACGCTGCTACACGCATTGTTTCCTTCTAGCATGTTGTTGCAACTTGCTTTCATCAAACTCTATCTTCAATTACCCATATGAGAACCTTGTGTATGGTCTATGGGTTATAACATGGTGTCAGAAGTGGGATGATAGAAGATGGATCACCTTCGTCCCCCGTCGAGCCTTGCCTTGGACGGCAATCTCGCTGAAAAGTGGCTTCGCTGGATTGCCAACTTCGACATCTTCTTGATCGCTTCGGGCCCTGAGGAAAAGGCCGGTAAAGTGTAAGCCGCTACTTTTCTGCACGTTATTGGCGAAGATGCTCGCCGCATTTATGATTCATTTCAGTTCACCGACGAAGCAGAACCTGAAGACCTTACCGTTTTGCGGGCCAAGTTTCAGGATTATTGCGAGCCTCAAAAGAACCTCACGTATCTGCGTCATCAATTTTTCAGCCGTAACCAGTCGCTTGGTGAGGGTATTGACGCGTATGTGGCGGATTTACGCAGCAAGGCTAAGCATTGTGAGTTTGGCTCACGGACAGCCTCATTCGATCGCATTGTATCTCGAGTCCGTAGTGATGCCTTACGTGTCCGTTTGTTGCGAGACCCCACTCTGGATCTCTTCAACGCCATTTCCACTTGCCGTGCTGCAGAGGCCATTGTTCATGAGCTGCAATCGTTGAAGCAGCCAGAGTCGTCCGGCGGTGCGACAGCGCCCGACATGAAAGTTCATGAGCTGCGTACATCGTGGCAAGGAGCTCGGGAGAAATCCTTTAAAATTTTGTCATCCAAGCTGAAAGCCAGCGGTGCGACTGCTGGTGCGACCTCTTTCAGACAATCCTGCAGTAATTGTGGTCGGCATCACGAACGTACAGCGCTGTGTGCTGCCAAAGGCCAACTCTGTAACGCGTGTGGCAAGCGCAATCACTTTGCCTGCGTTTGCCGATCTGGACAGCCGAAGAACACGGCGCGTGTCAACGCTCTTGAGTCTGCATCACCCAGCACCCCTTCCGAAGTGGAGGCGCAGCTTGAACTGTTCATGGGATGTCTGTCCACCGCAGACGCTAACGCGTCCAACGCACGCTCTGTCACTCTGCTCATGAATGAGCGCCGGCTTCATTTGCGGATGGACACCGGTGCCGAATGCAATGTCATGACGAAGACTGTTTTGACACTCGGACTCTCCACAGTCCTCCAACAGAACTCAACCAGGCTCATCGCCTTTGATGGCTCTTCCCTGCTACCGTTGGGACACACAGAAGTCCCGTGCACCTTGAATGGCCAAATGCACTTGTTGCAGTTTTACGTTGTAGAGTTGCCAACTGCTCCTTGCGTTCTTGGACGTGTAGACTGCTTCAACTTGGGCCTGCTTCACCGGACACCAGTCGGCAGCCTTGCTTCCAAGTCGTCCAACCCAAGTTCTGGATTCACCACCGACAATGTCATACGTCGCTTTCCCCATTTGTTTGAAGGGCTGGGCTGCCTGCCTGGCCGCCATTCAATCAACATCGATCCATCCGTCTCACCTGTTGTACATCAACCAAGTCGGGTCCCCGCAGCACTTCTTGAGCGTGTTCGTAAGGAACTCCAATGCATGGAGGCACTCGATGTCATTGCACGTCAGAATGACCCCACTGACTGGGTGAACAGCATGGTTGTCGTCGTCAAGCCGCAGAAGGTCCGGATCTACATCGACCCAAACGACCTCAACCGTGCCATCAAGTGCGAGCATCATCCAATGCCAACAATTGAAGATGTCGTCACTCGGCTGCCCAATGCAAAATGTTTCTCGATTTTGGATGCCAACAGTGGATTTTGGCAAATCCAACTGGGTGATGAAAGTTCTCATCTTTGCACCTTCAACACACCTTTTGGCCGCCACAGGCTCAGGCGACTGCCATTTGGTATTTCGTCTGCCGCTGAAGTATTCCAGCGCGCAATGAACCAACATCTAGATGGTCTTGCCGGTGTCGAGTGCATAGTTGACGACATCCTCATCTGGGGCAAGGACCAAGTGGACCATGATGCACGTCTACTCCAGCTTCTCGCACGTGCTGCAGAGCGCAATCTCTGCTTCAACATCACAAAGACTCGCATCTCTGTCCAGGAGCTCCGCTACGTTGGCCACCAACTCACAAGCGATGGTTTGAAAGCCGACCCGTCAAAGACGGCAGCCATTGAGTGGATGCCACCTCCAACCGACCGGCCGAGTCTGCTTCGCTTCCTTGGCATGGTGCAATACCCGCACAAGTTCATCTCAATTTAGCCGACATGACCGGTCCGCTGCGTCAACTTCTGGAGAAGTCCAGTGTGTGGCATTGGGATCAAGCCCAACAACGTAGCTTTAATGCGCTGAAGCAGTGTGTCGCAAATACCCCTGTGCTTGCATTTTATGACGTGCACAAGCCTGTGGTTTTGTCTGTCGATGCAAGTTCGACTGGGCTTGGTGCCGTTCTGTTACAAGACGACCAACCGATTGCGTACGCTTCACGGGCTCTCAACCCCACCCAACAGCGCTACGCTCAAATTGAGAAAGAGCTTTTGGCCATCGTGTTTGGGTGTGACAAGTTCCACCAGTTCCTGTATGGCAGGCCAGTTACAGTTCAGACCGACCACAAGCCTCTCGAAATGATCTTCAAGAAGGCCTTACTTGCAGCACTGCCTCGTCTGCAACGTATGCTGATGCGCTTACAACGTTACAGACTCCGCGTGATCTATCGCCCAGGCAAAAACATGCAGATCGCAGACACCCTCAGCCGCGCATATCTGTCCGACGCGCAAGGTGACCTGGAAGATGAGCTAGAGGTTCTGCATTTGCAGCTTCTGCCCATATCCGCAAACACGTTTTCGCAGCTGGCTGCAGCAACAGCAGCTGACAATGAGCTTCACTCACTCACTCGTGTCCTTACTGGCGGCTGGCCAGCAGATCGCAATGACCTCCTGGAATCATTGCGAAAATACTGGACGTATCGCAATGAGCTGACGCCGATTGACGGTGTCATCTACAAGGGTTCAAAAGTTGTCATCCCTGAGATTTTACGACCTGACATGCTTCATCGCATTCATTCTCCTCACTTGGGCTTGGTAAAGTCCAAGGAGCGTGTTCGAGCTGTACTCTTCTGGCCTGGTGTGATTGCTGATGTTGAACGCGAAGTTGCTCAGTGCAGTGTGTGTTGCACTTACCGACGACAGCAACAACGCGAGCCACTCCAGCCGCATGACGTACCAGATCCCCCGTGGCAGAAAGTCGGGGCCGATCTTTTCCACCTCGACGATGCTGATTATTTTTGCTCTTGGTGGACTATTACTCCAAGTTTCCCGAACTTGCACTCCTTGCAAGCCTGTCGTCGGCCGAAACTGTTCGTCATTTCAAGTTGATATTTGCTCGCCATGGTATCCCCACCACGGTCGTCACGGACAATGGTCCTCAGTTTCGGAGCAGCGTGTTCCAGTCATTTGCCCAGCAATGGGGGCCATGTTACATCCAATCCAGGCCACCCACGATCCAATGGGCAAGCCGAGCGAATGATTCAGACAGTGAAGCGGCTCCTCCGGAAGGCCATCGACAGCCATCAAGACCCGTATCTTGCCCTGCTGAGTTACCGCAACACTGGCTTTGCTACTGTGGGCTATTCACCAGCACAGATGCTAATGAGTCACCGGCTTCGCGACAACTTGCCCGCCGCAGACGCAATGTTGCTTCCAACTGTTCCTGGCGACATCCATGCTCGCCTGCAGCAGCATCATGCTGAGCAACTACACTCACACCAAACTGCTACGGAGTTACCTCCACTTGTTCCTGGCGACAAGGTGTGCTACAGCAGCCCTGGTGTACAAGGCTGGCAGTTTGGCACGGTTCTCTCGTTGGCGGGTGCGCCACGCTCCTACATCGTGGAAACCGCCCAAGGACATCAGATCCGATGGAATCGGCATGATTTGTTTTCCATCACTGCTACTGTACCGCCACAACTGGATGATTACATGGCACAAGAAGATCCAGATGTTCGCCTTCCCAATTTACCAACACCACCAGTTCCACCTCCTACGCGTTTGACTCGCTCTGGCAGAGCTGTCCGCATTCCAGCACGATACCAGACGTAACATGCCAGCAGACAGTTTTCTCTTGCTCTATTATTTTTTTGAAGGGGAAAAATGTAACATTATGTTACTGATTATAAAATCTTCTGGTATGTGTTGTTAAGGACCTCTGTCGCTAAGGATAGCCATGACTGCATCTTATGCGCATGCTCCACACTGCTACACGCATTGTTTTCTTCTTGCATGTTCCTTATGTTGCAACTTGCTTTCATCAAACTCTACCTTCAATAACCCATATGAGAACCTTGTGTATGGTCTATGGGATATAACATTACCCATCTCAAGAGAATAGAGTTTACTTGCCTACCGATGGTGGGAGCGCCAACTAAGAATTTGCCCTTTGGGCCGACGGACTAACTGTTTCGGCCTTTGTGGCCTCATTAGTGCAGTACAGAAGCTGAGACGGGGTTGCGAAAGACCCAAGACTTTGTCACTCCCCCAGCAGCTTTCCGCTTGTGGGAATATCCCAAAAACGTAGGCCGCCATACCACACCAAGAGTGCTCAAACCACTGAAAGCGGTGAACGAACAAAAATAAATCTGTCGATCTGAAATACATCCATTTATTGACAATCGGCGTAATCTGGCATTCTCTTGCCATCCCGCCAAGACCGAGGTTTAGACACTGTTTGTCACAGAGCGCTAATGCTAGTACTAGTGACTCGTAGAGAAGCCTCTAGATCTCTCCTGATGCAGGCGATGGTTGCCATACAACTCGTAGGACTTCGGCCGCGCGCCGAATTCAAGAATGCAACCCGTCCAAGAAGCAGAAATGGATACTGCAGCCGAATATGCATATTCTACACGTAACTTACCACTGATGACGTCGCTGCTTGTCGTAATATGCGCATGCGTAAACATTCTTCTACGCATGCGTAAATGCAGTCTGGCTCACCATACACAGCCCGAAGGTAGAACGTTGTAAGCCTTCAGGCCATTTCACAATCACACTGAGCAGTGATACTCTATCACAGCGACCAGGTATCTGGCTATCTGCCATTGTGATGGGAAGATGAAGCAGGAGAGTGAAGAATGTGTGTTCTACTCCCACCATCTGGGCTGTTGGTTGTGAGCACTGCAGCTGGAAAGTGCAGTGCTTAGCGGCTCAAGATTCTTGGAATTATAATGCGATTACGTTGAACTAAAACAGTTCAGTAGTTTCCTCGCGTTCTTAGTTTTTGTTGTTTTTGACCTTATTTTTTCCTTTGCGTTTTGCTTGTGCTTCATGCTGTGTATACAAGCTCTTTTATTATATTTTTTGCCGAAGTTGACACGAGTGAGTCGCTTCCTGGAGGTGTTCTACTTCTCTTTCTATTTCAGGCATAATATAATTATGAAGGATCGAGGAAGTGAGTGTCGTGAAGAAGACATCTCTAGAGCTAGATCAGCATGATAAGAGAGAGCTAGGGAGAGAAGATTGGAACCATGCCAACAATAATAGCAATGACAGCATTGAGGAATGCCCCTTTTGAGGATAGTTTTTGAACAAGCAAGTGTAAACTCTGTGCATGTAGAGGAAAACAGACTGGGGTTTTACAAATATACAAAGTTCTTGTCACGTTGTGGCTTCTGCTGGTGCGTGGCTGCCCTAATTTCTGCTGCAGCACTGGTTGTTTTTACAGTTGTTGCCTGACACCTCTAGAGGATTGGAGAATCAGTGTCAGCAGTAGCATAGCTGGTGAGGGGTCCTCTGAGCTTGTCTCTGGCACCCATGCTGGTGTGCCTGAAGACGGCTGTAAAGTGGGGGTTTCCTGTGCAAACCCTGGGCTATCTAGGCTTGATGTTGGTTCGGTTGTGCCAGACACTCCTGTTTGTCCCAACTGATGATCCAGTATATCACCAGCAATGCGATGTCATCACATACATCGGCCCAGCCGGGCGCAAACTAAAAGAAACTTCTCTTCCCGGTGCCGCTTGCTGTCCATATGAAATGAATGCGGGGTTTCTTTTTTTTCGTTCGTTTGAAGTGATGCGAACTCGCACACATGGTGGTCACACATATCTTTCCTCCATGACGGAGAGCCTTCGTTTGACACATTCTTACCTTCAGTAAAAGTAGCGAAACAGGGCCGAAGAAAGACGCACCTGCATCGCGCTTCACAAGCATCCTGCTTCCATTGCCTTGTATACAAAAATTTTCCCAAAACACGCTCGACAAGCCAACTTTGCTGTTGCCTGCTGCGTCTGGCAAGCCGAAAGCGCAAAATGTTCACATGGCAGGGCCAAGAGAACATATCGCAAAACTCTAAAATGCTTTCTTCAGGCGCTGAGCGATTTTGTACACGGCCGAGAAGATGGTCAAAGATAGGTGGAAATCGGTACGCAGGCGCTCGCTCTCTCCTTTGCCAAGCATCCTTCAACGACTTCTCTTGCTTATGCTCCCTTCGATCGCGACCCTAGCTGTGGCCATTTTTTTGTTACCAGGGAGTCCTGAAATACTCGAGCTCAGACCGAGTCCCAAGTGGCCTATAGCCTTGGCCAGTTCAGTCGGCAAAAAAAGACCGCGAAACTCAAATGCTGTATGTGCTCTAGCGCTCTGCCGATGATTGACGCATCGTGACTGATCAGCAGTGAGTGACCGTGATTTGGCGTGATCGATGTGCTTCCAGCTCAAGCGTTTATTGTTTCAGCACTTCTACTTTCCAGTGACGGCTGTATTTTCTCTCTCTCTCTCTCTCTCTTGACATTCTCTGGCCAAGCACTTGACGCCAGACGTCTACTGCTCTGTGCGATGTGGTGCTCGGCTACGCGAAGTACTGAGGGCCGTGGGACTCCGCTGACGACAGAGAGTGCGGGCGACGATGAAGACCTCTTCGCTCCTCGCCCTCGACAATATGAACATTGAACGAAGAAGGGCAGCTAGAAACTCACAGCTGTGCCGAGGAAGGATGCGAATGGAATGCTGGGAAATGGCAAATTGATAGCAGACAAACGACGACTCCCAGCCACGTCTTGATCTTACGCTGCGGATAGTATGGTGCATGTCGACATGTACATCCGGTGCAGGTTTATGTATGCACGCTAGTACTTGAGCTCAGTCAATCGCGCACGCCATGGTTATGAAAGTACTGGTTCTAGCCCTCGTGCCCAGACACGTGACGCCAATGGCATCTATTCACAATATGGCGCCCAGCCAACTCTCGGGGCAACTTGCGCGGCCGGACCCCTTGACTATAGTGTGATTCTCCTGTAGAAGAGAACGTCGGAGGGTTTGCTGGTCAACGTAGATCATGCCAGCTCACTGTCATTATGTCGTGCCGTTGTGCAGCAACAGGAAAGGGAGCTGCAAACACGGTTTGTTTGCTGGAGACGAGGGAAGGTATGAAAAGCGCCGTCTCCGGAGGAGAGCATGCTAACTCCGAACACCGAAAACAGGGCTGCGGAGGCTTGTCGCTCGCTGACGTTTCATCGTTTGCTCAAGGACAAGAATCTTCGCAAGCTTTGGCTTGCTGTCATTCCAAGGACGAACACACCCCTGGCGAGCAACTCGTATGTCTGTGGACAGCATTTCGCCAGAGGTACTCGCAGGGACAAGAGCAATGTGCCCAAAGTGTTTTGTGAGAAGAAGGTAATCAAGTCAAGAACTTCGCGCGTTTCTTCCGGGGACCTTGCTACGACGGCAGCATCTTGCTTCTCTGATGTACGCTCTGTCAAGAACGAGACAATCCGCTCCGAAAGCTGTGTACATACAGATACGAGCATGCCTGAGAGTGACAAAGAGGACTCGGATGACCTGCCTATCATTCCACATACTGTGGCTGAAAACGTTGCTAGAGCCTTTGAGGAGCTTACCCTGCAGGAGAAAGTGGATGCTCTCTCACAGAAACTAGCACGTGCAGAGAAAAACAGGGAGAGCTTCCAACGAGAAAACACTAGGTTACAGACTGCTTTGGAAGAGGCTGAGTGATTTTCAAGATCTGAAGAGAATGCTGGGTGGCAGTATTGACAACATGACATACTTCCGAAGTCCTGTAGGTGCTGACCATAAAGGTCGCGACCCTTTCTGTGGGCCACCAAGGAAGCTCTCTCAAGATGACGAGCTTTTCCTCACTTTACGCAAGCTGAGACACGATTTCCCAGAAGCAGATCTTGCCTCACGCTTCCTCATCAGCCAGTCCAGGGTCACCCGAATTTTCAGAACATGGGTATTGTGTCTGTCGTGTTCCTTCAAGGAAGAGAAGTTCGACATTTGGCCGACAAGGGAGTTTGTTCAAAGCTGCTTACCAGAGGCTTTCCGTGAGAAAATACCCGACCACACGCACTGTGATCGATGCAACGGAGTTTCCGATCACAAAACCAGCATATCCAGATGTACAAAGTGCCACATGGTCATCCTACAAGAACCGCAACACTTTGAAGGTTTTGGTGGGTTGCATGCCGAATGGTGCCTTGTCTTTTTTGTCTGACGTTTATGGTGGTCGCATATCGGACAAGGAGCTAACTAAGAGGAGTGGAGCCCTAGAGAAGCTTGAGCCTGGTGATTCGATTATGGCAGATCGGGGTTTTGATATTGCTGACATTCTGCCTGAAGGCGTTAGTGTGAACATCGCTGCTTTTCTCGGGGGTCGAAAACAGCTTCAGCCAGAAGAAGTGTTGTCAAAGAGGCGCATTGCCACGTTGCGCATCCACGTAGAGCGTCTGATTGAGCGCATAAAAGAAAAACTATAGTATCACACACTGCTTTCCTGCCATGCTGTGCCCACTTGCTGCCGATATCATTCGTGTGTGTGCTTTTGTCACCCTGTTTGAAAGCCCCCTTTTGCCATCTGAAAAGTTTCCGCTGCAAACTGGACATCAGAGCAATGACAGTGAAGTGTGGTATTCCTTGCTGTTCGGCCTTGATTCTACTGCAGTACTACCTCTCACACTGAACATGAATAGTTTTATGTAGGTGCAAACAGATGCTCTGCCTGTCTCCCTCTCTCTCTCGATCTATCTATGTTTGCTTCTTTCTTTCTTTCATTCTTTCTTCGACCCATGACCTCAGCTTGTCCCTATCGATCCTGCCTGATGGGTCCATAGTCAATTTTTTTACAACATCCAACAACTGAACAGGTATTTTTACCTCATTAGTCATGGTCCTGTTTTCTGTTCATGGTCTGAGGAGAGTTTGTATCTCATGTCATTCATATTGTTGGCGTACGGTGTAAATCCACCCGTTTACGCCTGGTTTAGTGTATGCAGAACTGTTGCATTATGCTCCTTCCTGAGCAAATTGTTCCATTTGTGTCTTTCTCATATTTCGGGAAAATCCACTTGCCTTGAGCCAATCAGACTGTAGTGATAGCGAATCCTTTGGCTATAATCTGCTCTTCAGGCTTCACAAACCTCGTGTACGTGTACGTGTGTGTCTCCGTGCGTGCGTGCGTATGCCGGATTTTGCTCTCTTTCTCGCTGTAGTTACCTTGGACTTTTCTTTTTTGCCCAAACCATCCCTTTCATGCTGCTTCTTCCGTTTTGTTTTCTTTTATCAGGGCTGCCTGTACAGGCTTAAGGCAGCATTCTCCGGGGTAAATAAAGAACCAAGGACCAAGAACCTAGAAAAGTTAGAAAAACCAAAGATGCTGTCACTCTTGTATTTCGCTTATGAACCGGTCACAACTACCGGACAGGTAACAAGGTACCTACACCAAACAGCATGTTCTCCACCCTCACCAGGCTCGTGAGAGGCGCTCAGGCAAACTAGGACTAAGTAAAAAATGTCGGCAGAGGGGAGGAAAGGAGGGGAAAGAGAGAAAGCTAATTTACAGTGCCATAACACACAAATGGCAATCTGCAATGTGGCTAACCAGGCTCCTTAAAAGGCCACCCACAGCTGTGCCCAGGCATCATTCAAGCGAGCTGTCGCAATCAATGCACCATGTGCACCATGCATATCGCAGTCGAAAATCATGATGAATCCATCTGGTATCAAAGCCAGTAATACAGTCAGTGGTGTCTGCACCAACACAGCAGCAATAAGGCGGCACTCATCATCAGCCACTTTTGACATGCGTTTCAGCTCGTCCACGAGTGCTTGCTCAGTGTGGAACCCAATGTCACCCCGTGGAGCAACCACCAGTCTGGGGTGCAGTCGGTCCACAGCATCATACACAGCTAACAACTGCCCTTCCAGGCCAGCATCGTGATATAATGCATTTCCTGCGCGCATGGATTCCATGAAATCAGAGATAACTGCGTCAGGTAGCGTGTGACCGCCTGGTGTTGCAGGAAGACTGCCACTCAGCAAAGAGTGGGAAACATGGCACGCAACAATAGTACAGGCATTGCTGCCATTGCGCCCTTCTATTGTTGCCTGGCTAAACTGTGGTGGCAAATAGTGACAACAAACTCCATGAGCAAGGCTCTTTGTGGCTGCTTTTGGCAATGGCACTTGGACAGGACTAGGCTCTTTCATAATGTCAGCAGGAGAATGTGCTTCGGCACACAATGCAGGCAACAAATGGCACTCATAAAACGTTCTCAGTCGTGGCAGCA
>JAOWAR010150276.1:0-11387 GCA_028571005.1 Clathrina lutea
GAGAATTCGGAGATCGAGGGATTTTGATGGAGTAGCAGAGAATTGGGGATTTCGAGCGAGATCTGAGAATTTCCGTTAGTTTCAAATATTCCGTTAGATTTTGAAAAAATTGCGTAAAAACCTGCGCGACGGTTAGGATACACAAAATACTAGATACGACATCACAGTGATTACCTCATGGCGATTACGTCATAGGATTACCTCATAGTGATTACGTCATAGTGCGCCAGGTCCTAGCAACGCGTCATAGCAAGGCGTCATAGTAGTCCCTAGCAACGCGTCATAGCAACGCGTCATAGTAGTCCCTAGCAACGTGACGTCACAGTGGCCCCAGAGCCCCCTAGCAACCAGCCCGTTGCTAGGTGCGCCAGAACCACTATACCTACTACTGCTCGCAATGTTTCTTCTGCCTCCTCGATTTCGTCTTTTATCTCCCGTCTTGATGCTCACTTTTCCTCCGACATGTTCTCCCTTTGTCTCCCGTTATAGTCCTCTTGAGATGCCGTTTAGTTTAATTTTTGTTTTTGTTTATTTTCCTTCTATGTCACGTGACCGCTCCCACGTGCGTTGCAGCCCCGGCAGCAAGAACAGACTGTTGCGGCTCATAATGCGGCGTTGAACACCATCTTCGTCTTTCCTGCTCGTTGCAACCGTATCCCGCGTCTGACACGTGACGAGGAGGAAAGGATGGAGACGCACAAGGAAATTGATAATCGCTGTCTCCGGGCAAGTGAGACCGCAAATTCGATGTGGACTGACGCAGGCCCGAGATGTCCCTTAGCAGAGCTCAACATTGTGAGCCGATCAAGCCACCGGAGCTGCGAAGTAAATCTAGGGAGTTTGTCTGAGAGGTAGCCGGGAGAAACGCGCGTTAAGCCTGTTTCAGTGTCGATCTCGAAGGTGTGGAGGAAAGCTAACTTCCAGTCGGCGGTGCTTCGTTTCGAAACATTTACAATGAACCGAGACAACTTCTGGTATCCCAAAGTATGCAAGAGGACTTTTCCCCGATCACGGAGAAGGAGCTCTTCAACCGTCTCGCACAGCCTTCACTCGTCATTTTTCCTTTCTTGCCATTTTTTCCTTTCTCGTGAACCACTGCTGGTCTACGTTGCTCCTTTTCAACAACACTTTCTCCGTTCACTCCAGACTAGAGGGCACAACCTTCTCCCCCATTTTGCTTCAAGTCCAAGCTGTGCTGCCACTGTTGACCAATCTCGATCATCTTCTATTTGACCGTTCCGCTAGCCTTTCTCCTCTTTTTACACGTAAAGTCTTCTGCATCGTTGTCTAGGGAAGGACGGCTAACCCAATTACTGGAAAGAAAAACAAATATTTCCTTAACAGAGGGCTTAGCTGCCGGTAAAACTCGTTTGAACTGGAAGAAGACCGATTGGTTGGAGAACATCGAGCCCCCGCCACGTCTTGTATATAAGCAACATAATCCTGCACGGTACTAACGCAAGTTGGTGCCACGCTGGAGTTCTCATTGCCAATGGAACTGAGTCTCAAATTTTGTCTGCATGTTGCCCTGTCTTTCTTCGGTTTATTTCATTCTTGAAATGTTTTTTTTCTTGTTTTCGAACAGTTCTTTTCTCATCGTTTACGTTTAAGGAAACCATACCTAACCAAGGAGCTGTGCATGAAATTACGAATAGCCCTTAAGAAGGCATATCCAGGCTCGGTTCAGCAATTAAGGGAGGCAACCATGTACCATAAGAGCCGGAGGGAGGCTCGCGCTATATAAAAGCTATAGCACAAGCCTCTCCACGTACAGATATTGAAACACTTCTTTTCGGTATGATAGACGCAAAAGGGACGTTGTCAAGAGGCAGAAGGAGAGAGAAAGACATGAAGTTGCTACAAAGATGTTACACAAACCTTCAGCCGTCAGTTTGCACATCTTTTGGAATATTTCTGATGTTCCCGTTTGATTTCAGAAAAGAGTTTCTCCACAGGACTGAAGACGACGTAGTCAAAGACACGTCAGCTAATCTATTTCGAGAGCTATTCGAATGATGAACAGTGGTACGCGGAGTCAAGGGCATGGTCCTTTAATTATATAGGGCAGAGTGTGTGAGGTAGTGGGTATATGCGGACATAAAGGAAGTGTGAATGTGACGAGGAGTGCGAGGGGTGGTGATACCTTGGTACAAGGGACTAAAATGTCAAGCGTAACGTTTGCCCATGAATGCACGGACAAACGCAATGGGCAGCCGCTTACACAGCGTCGGCGTGTCTCGCGGACAGGTCTCCCGGCCAGTGAGGTTAGTGCGCAGCGTGGTGTCCCTCAGTGCAGGTGTAGACCAGTCTCGATTCCACGGAACAGATACTTGTTGCGAAGCATCGAACGGCAGTTTGGAAGCTAGCTGTGTTGAAAGGTAGTGTCGCATGGCTCACACGTTGGAGGTTGTGTATCTGAACGAGGAGGGAGGGATGGATGACAGTGGATGGCTGGACGCCACTCGCCACCACAAATCACACTTAGCTTTTGGAAGTGAGATACCAAGTCTCCCGAATATAGTCGACTCGGAGACTTCAGAATCTTGACAAGCATTTATTGAGAGCCATGAAAAAACTTCCCAGTTTCAAGAGCACCTGCTATATGGACTGATGTTGTACAATGTCCAGTCTAAAAAAAAACCAACCATATACACCTCGTTCTGCTGACCGGCTAAGAAAACTTCACATTTGCAATTGTGCACTGAGTAGATGTCTCTTCAGTTTCCAGCTGTACAAAAAGAACGGGCACGTCTTGCCCGGAAAAGGACTGACCCTAGAATGGTACCATGCCTCGTCTCTGATAACTTTGCACTTACTGTCATCAGGGAAAATGCGACTCTCAAGAATGCCGAGTATGAGGGTGAAGACAGCCTCATCCGGTAGAAAAGACAAACTTGAAATATCGTCTCTCTCTCGGACCTCTCCCTCTCTCTCTCTCTGTGTCCCTCTCTCTCTCTCTCTCTCTCCCTCTCTCTCTCTCTCTCTCTCTCCCTCTCCTTCTCTCGGACCTTTCTCTCTCCAATCATTACCCGAAAGACTTGGTTGCTGTATTATTCCAATGAATATGACCATGATTTACACTGGAACCACCGAGAATGATTCAACGTGACATTTGACGCCCGAAATTTGAGGGCTGATTAACTACAGGAGCGGTTCTGCAGGACTGGCTTTCACTCAGTGACTGTAGCTTAGTGCTCAATGAACTATATTGTCACTGAAGAAAATGAAGGTCACCTTCTTCAATAGTTGAGCTTCAAAATTCAGATAATACGCAAATGGTAAAATAGAGTTATCCTCTCATCAGGACATTATGGTCTATCCACAATGCCTTCTTTAGCGTTGATAGAATCCCAAATATGAACGTTGATCCAACGAAGAAATGTCAACGACAACATTGGGGTTCTTCTTCAGGAAAGAGCGGATCTCGTTGGAGTTGTTGAGGATTTGATTGAGAGGTGCGAGAACATGGAAATCCTTCACCCTCCGGCAAACTCGCTGTGCTCCTCTGATGGCCTTCATTGCTGTCTGAAGTTTAGTCTCACTAAGCCTTAACGTTATGTAAGACAGATAGCTTTTCAGTAACCTTTCCAATGAGCTCCCGTCCTGGACCCAAGGGCTGCTTAAAACGTCGATGATAACACATGAAAAAGCCGCAAGGACTCGACACGTGTCATTCCATCGACTTGCGGTGGAAAGAAGGGAAAGGAAGATGAACAGAAGTCTGATACTTCCAGCTGATGGGTCTCCTTGTGAAATAGACCCAAAGTCCAAACTTTTCAATAGTCGCTGCCAATATTGATTTCCGTCAACAAAGTTCGGTTTGGTCGTTGCTGCATCAAGCAGTGAAAGTCCGGCTTCCCAAAGATTTGACAAGTCAAATGGATTAGATGGAAAATATGTTATGTATAACGAAAGCAATTTCAAGGGGACTCTGCAGTCTGAGAAAACTTGTCGGCGATTTTTCATGATGATAATGTTGCTCAATAATTCAATAGACTCCTCTATCCAACTGGGAGGGAGAAATCCGGATTTGTCCATTTTCCTGTAAAGAGACAGGGATAACTCAAAGAAAAGGATCATCTGACCGTCTTCCATCAATGACAAAGTGGGTAGCGCTAGTTTGGTGACCTTTTGGAAGATCTTTCGTAATGGAAATTGAGGCAAATAGTCTGGCCAAATTGTTATTGGAATCAGCAAGGCAAGCTGTAAATACACTTCATAAAGGCAACAGATTGCGTTTGGCCGTTGTCCTTCAGGCAGGTGCTCCATATCACCGTTGTCACAAAGGAAAACACTGAAGTAGTTAAGAACCTCACAGATCAAAGTGGTATAGAGGGCATTCCTCTCAATGTCATATTGCAAAACTCTCACTGTTAGATTGCACAGAATGCTCAAAGCTCGAAGGTGTTCGTTCAGTTGCAGAAGAGACCAAATCAAAATCCGGAGGGCTACATTATAACCAAATCCGATATGTAAATGCCCGATGGAATTGACAAAGTTCTGGAGTATGTCACCCATAAAAATATTCAAACCAAGAAGAAGTTGAAATCGTTCAAGGGCGAAGCTTGCCCCTTTTGCCCAAGATCGCCGTAACGCCAAAGCCAAGCTCAAAGTCTTTGTCACAGCATCTGAAGATTGCCAGATCTGAGCACAAGTTTCCACATAAGGAGAGTTGTCAAGTAATTTCTCGGCAATCTGATAGACGGCATCAATTAGCCTCACACCCTTGAAGACCTGGCTACTTGATGTTTTACTCAAGGTTATACGGTACTCCTGTCTCATTTCAGAAACTCCCGCTTGAGCAAATTGAAAGAAATCCTTCCTGTTCTGCTGTAGTGTCAACTTCGACAAAAAGTGCAGTGAGGATTTATCTTGCGCCACTGATCTGGAGATTTGCGGGTAGTAAATGGATGATTTAACCAGGTGGTGAGTTTCCAGAGCACTTTTGATCATCTCGATGCGGAGCCCAATCTCCAGATCAAAGGGAAAGTAATTTGTTTTCAAACTTAGTTTTTCGAAGATGTTTATGCCTAAAGTCAAGCAACTCATGGTTGCATCAAAGTAACGTTCGAAACGTTTGCTGGTCTGGAATGCTTCCCTGGCTTGAGCTTGTACCAGCTCATGCATTGAGTAAGATTTTCCTGTTTCCGTTGTCACGAGCCCTTCTGACACTAACAGCAGCAGTGACCTCTCCACTACCTCCCAATCTACATCAAAATTGACTGTCACCGTAAGAAAAAACCAGTTTGGCACCGTCGATGGGAGAAAAGAAAACCCAAAACAGACGACCAAGGCCAGATTCGATGATAGCAGCTTCTCCAAGGCCAAGTTGATGACGTGGTGAAATCCTCTGACATGAATAGGTCCAGCCGCCTTTCTCTCTTCACGTGATCTAGATGAGAATGAACTTTCTGAGACCATCTCCTCAAGTGGAAGATCTTTTCCAAGGTCCAGATTTCCAGACGCTATCTGAAACGACGCCACACGAACTGCCAAAGGGTTGTTTCCCATCCGTCGCTGCAGGAAGTCTGCCAAAACATCTTTGTCGATTTTAGCGTGGGGTGATTTCTTTGCATGTTGTTGTTGAGCTAAAATACCTTCTGCAAGACATAGTGATTCTTCTGTAGTCAGAGGGGGAAGTTCGAGGTATTTGAAGTCAGCAGGGAAGCCACTTTTGAGCAGACTTGTGAAGACCATGCAGTGCCTATCTTTGGGAAGCAGTTCCAGCAATGTTCTAGGCGAGCGAACATCATCGAATATCAAGAACATTTCTCCCAATTTCCCCAACAAGTCTTTGAAGTTCAGCCAACTAGAGCTCGACTTCTTCCTGTGGTTATACAGAAGGAGGAAGTTGCTGATATCTGCATCGAGGCTTTCCTCAGTGGTACATTGGAAGTGGTGTTGGGTCAGATACACTGATTGGAGATTTTTTGCAAGGCCCCTGACTAGAGCTGACTTCCCAATGCCATGAGGACCATGAACAAGGATTTGGCAGGCCTGACCTGATGCAACGGGCTTTCTGGCTTCAGGTTGGCAGCACCAAGACATCAATTTTCCCATTTCGAGCTCTCTTCCAACCAGGTTAGTGTCTGACAAAGCCAGCTTTAGCTTGCGTTGGACAACGTGCACCTCCTTTGAAACGTGAAGAGTGGATGTTGCAGGCATCGCCTGTTTCTTCTTTACGGCTCCTTCACAAAGACGAAGCCACTTCTTTGACTGGATCCACCGTCCATTGCTTCGCTCACCATGTGTCATTCCCATCAGCTTGTCTGCATTTTTCAACAGCGCCTTCATATTACTTATGGAAAGACAGTTTCCATGTGCCTGGAAATTTCTTACTTTGATAATTTCGCCTACACACGCCTTGGTCTGTTGGTAGTCCAGCGCCAGGAGATTTCCATCATATTTCAGGTGTAAGGAAGAACCAGTCTTGTTTTTCCTCAATTCCAGCAGAGCATGAAGGACATCCACAATGTCCCACTTCAGTGAGGCAGAACTCTGCGACCTCCCTTTTCCCTCCATCTTCTGGCGTATTTCAAATAGGGATAGTAGGTGATCTCTCACGCCAGTGATGGCGTGAAGAGTAAGAACATCCAGAACACTTGATGTCGGCAGCATAATAGAAAAATAGGTTCCATCATCTTGGCTTTCAAGCCGCTTTTGGTGGGATGCAAAGTCAGATACATTGCCTTCAAAGACTTGCTGAAAACACTACAAGAAACACCAAAAAGAAAAGGAAGACGGAATCAAATATTTTCCATGGCCTTGCTTGAAAAAGCAATGAACTGCGAATGGCAGGAAGCTATACAAAGCATTGCAATTAATTTCTTTTGGAAAAGATATAGATTAAATCAACAGTGCAGACAGTGAACCTTCCAGTGATATTCTCATAATTAAGAATATGCAGCAGGCATGTTATGAACGTTTCGAACACATGGCTTGTCCCCTGCTGCCCTGGATGACCCTTAGAAAGCAACTATATTGGCATTTGGAAATGGGGAAGAGCTTCAAAAGGTGGTGTGAGCTCACAGTTTTTGGAGACAGTAGGCACGGATGACAATTCTAAGAAAGATATTTGGGTGATGCCACAAAGTGTGTGTGTGTGTGTGTGTGTGTGTGCGTGCGTGCGTGTGCGTGATATATTACGATAGAAGGGAAGCCTATTTTTGTTTATTCCGGGTAGGTAATTGAGCTCTAAACCAGCATCTCACAGGAATCAAATAATTTTTTGGTTTTCAGTCATTTTGAAGATGCTACATCTCACAATGTTGCACTGAAGAACACACTAAAATTCTGACAGGTCATTTATAGAAGTGTTCAGTCAAGTCGCCAAATTACAAGAAGTGCTCATTAGATACTCTAAAGCAACATTGAAATGAATGGCTGTTTTCCAGTAAATTTGGAGTTTGACACTACGCCACTTAGGGACTTTTTTCTAATTTCCCCGTGCGCTGTGAGCTATAGCCGTTCAAGGCTAGGTAAAGAAAACATGTATCGAAGTCTTCACACCGGTATCCATGGTATCAGGTCGACAAACGGTTTTATGCATTTATGTTGTAGACACACTTGGCGCCTGGTACATGTAAATTCGAAGCACGTCATGCTCAGCACCGATCCAAGCTAGGCTCCTTCGCTGTTGCTGAACATCATTCGGGGGACGCATGTCCATTCTTTAGCGGATCGGGGTTTCGGCGACGCTCCCGAGGCGTCTCAACATACATGTAATATGTGGACGTTCGCCTAGCTTCGGTCATTCAAAGTTCTTCACAACTCCTCACAAATTTTTCAAAGATACTCAGACGTCTTTCTCATTTGTTCAGAACTTAGTCTTCGGGGAAAAAACCAATGCGTTTAAGTTACATATCTATCGCTTGCATTTTGTGCATTCACTGACAAGGTACATGCAACGAGGCATATGCTCGCTTACAGGACAAAAAAGGCACATCCGCCCCGCATTGCTCAATCCTTTCGTTTCTGCACCGCTGTGTTTTTTTTTTCCCAGTCCGGCCTCGCGGGGTCTGCACTTGCCTTGGGGAAGAATGTTTTTGATGTAGCTTTTACAGGAAGAGGGCTTACCACGAATTCGTCCTCCAAGAATGGCTCGTTCTCACACCCTTTCTCATTTAACCAGGAGCCTACGCCCAGTCTTCTGCAAAGTCGACCCAGGACTTCAAAACCTCGGTAAGCCTCCAAAACTGAAACCTCAACGCCGTGGAAAAGCCAGTTCCTCAGCTTCAACAGCCCGTCAAGCTCCTGCGTCACTTGTTGGAGAAACAAGGCCTGCTGCTGTACGCCGTCCAGGTTTTCAAAGGACTCAAGCAATTCGTCCAGATGGCCAAGAAGAACCTCACACAGCGAGTAGATGTCCCAACAACCTTGGGCCGTACAGAAGGAGCGAACGCGTCTTCCCAAAGCAGAGTGCGCTTGATGCAACCATGCTTCGTCTCCGTAACGCTCTTTCAACCGGCGCTTGACAACTTTGCAAAGGGGAAGAGCGGCTTTCCTGAAGGCTGACAATATGAGAGCGAAGGCAGCCTCGTCACTCGTAGAAGAAATAGACCAAAGATCATCTTTCTCTAAACTTTGCCCGACAGACATAATCAGACTACATGATCACTGTATTTGTTTGGGGACTTATTCCTAAGACTCGGATGTGGAAGAACGGGGCGACACGCGCGCGTGCGGCCCCTTTTATAGGACTGGGCAAGTATCGCACTGATTATCTCGCGTCGCCATCCACCAGCGCAATTATCAACACCGCAGACTACTAAGATCGATCATGATCATGCAAATCACAACGGGAGGGGACCCACTGAGTTGATCAGATAAACCCGCAAGCCTGGAAAGTCTCAGCAAATACTGCAATCTGTCAACTTCAATGTTCAAGAAATAAAACTATTGCTTCCCGTTTTTACCCTTGCTCTTGTATTTTCTGATTTCACTTTAGTTGGGTGCGTGATCGTCTGAAGTGAAAACAAGCGGGAAGGTATGCACTTACGGAGAGAGATAGCCTCGAGGGAGAAATGACTCGAAGTGAAAGACCGACGACAATCGAAAGGTGGCAACCAGCCAATCACTTTCCAAAAATTCGCTTAGGTGATCTGCATAAGATACTTGAGCACGGCATAGGGAGATAGAAGAAATATAAAGCGGAAATCGCCGGGAGGAGTCCCGATTTAATTAGTACTGAGATATGTTTATTTTTCATAGGACCGTCTTCACCGGTTGTTGACGGTGCCTTGCCCTCTCTTTCTTGGTCTTTTTCTTTTTCTCTCCCTTTGCCTGTCCGTCATTCTGCCCGTCCGTTTCTCCGTCCGTCTGTCTGTCTGTCTGTTTGTCTGACTGTCTTTTTGTCGGTCTGTCTGTTTGTCTGTCTATTTGTCTGTCAGTTTGTCTGTCTGTATGTCTGTCTGTCTGTCTGTCTGTCTGTCTGTCTGTCTGTCTGTCTGTCTGTCTGTCTGTTTGTCTGTCTGTCTCTCTGTCTGTCTGTACGTCTGTCTGTCTGTCTGTTTGAGAAAGCTGATCCTCCCAGCGTATCACACAAGTCCATTAGTTATTGTTCGTAATAATTCGTAGTAATCTTCGGCTCGACCGACTCTAGTTTGTATCTATGTAATTTATTCTAGGTCTTTCTGCCTGCCCTCTCATTCTTGCCACCTTTGTCATTTTCTTCTCTCCCGTTCTCTGGTCCTTACACCTTCCTCACACCCTTTGCCAACGCATGAAGCTGTAACCCCTCCTTCAGCATCGATGCCCAGGAAATCATATTCAGGTGAAAAAAAGGGATCACGAAGTGATTTTCCCCCACAGGCAGAACGGCTGAGGCGCTCTACATGAGTGTTTAAGAAACCCTTCTAGCTGGTCAGCAATGTCAGGGTCCGACTCAAACACAAGAGATTTGGATTGTTGGTAATTAGCTCTACTGTCCTGGTGTAACCGCTGCTCGCAATGTTTTGCAGCAGTGTGGTGGTCTCCTTAAAGTTAGTGAGAGGCAGAGCAGGGAGCTGTCCCTGATCAGCAGCAGCACAAGAAAAAGAAGGCATGGTAAGCAAAAATCTCCGTTGCACTACGGCGGGTATCGAAGCCATGGTGGTCGTGCAGCCCCTGCAAACAAACTTTTTGCTTCCTGCCTTTCTTAACCACATGCTGAGCAAACTCAAACATGGTGTCTGGCTCAAAGTGATTAGTCATCAGCGCAAACTTGTCCTCCTTCAACAGGGACAACGGCATAACCAAGGGTGGATATCTGCCAATCTGGAACCAGCAAATGCCCCTACCTGGTGGAGCATGTTCCAGATGTGTTCTTCGTGGCAATTTTTGTGCGCTCAACCGGTGGTTGATGAAGTGATTGATGCTTTATGAGCCACTGCCTGCGCCTCGTGGCGACCGCAGGTGCCGCTGATGCCGGATTGCCCGAGTGGAAGGTGCGATGAGGCGAGCGGTGGTCCAGCAATGCTTACATCGCGTACATTCGTGCCAACGGGCGCTAGCAGCACCAAGAATGCGGCACATTGGACATTTCTGATATTTGTTTTAATATCGTAAGGTCTCCCCTAGCCGGAGGCTGGTGTGACATCAAAGTTTGTGTTACTATAAAGTTTACCTTTCCTTCCATTTTTGGAGGGGAATACTTTGGGGACAGGCCTGCCTATCAGAAAAAAAAGGAATGGCATTCTTACTTTCTGTGCACCTCCGGTTGGAGCTCTCCCAGGTCAATGCTCCTTCGCGAGACCTCGAACTGTGTAAAGGTATTAAAGTGTTTCGCACAAACAATATTTGGTAGAAACTTGTTTTCTTTGCTCTGCTCTGCTCTGTTATTTCCTGGTTGGGTGTTTTGTGTGTGTTAGCTTGGAGCAATGTGAGGTTTATATTTATCTGGTGAATACTGCTGATGAACCAAGTAAACTAATGTTAAACCTCACTTTAAACATTTCTTGAGAGATGTGCACCTTCACTACCATGGAGCAGTACATTTTACCAGTATTTTCTTCATTGTTTAGTGGATATGAAACAAGGAAAGTCTAACTCCAATGACAATGAAAGAAAGAAAAAAAGAAAAGCCACAGTCATACGCAGCGAGAGAGATAGAGAAAGAGAGAGAAAGTGCTTCATACAAAAGCACAGATCTTGATGATCCTGAAATAGCGGCACACAACCTCTTGATGACTGAGAGACAGGTAAGCAAGAGCAGAGAGAGATATTGATATGTACTCGAAAGAATTGAGGTAAAGAAGACACGGTAGAGGGCTCGAACCTACGGCGCCATCACCTGGTACAGCCAGAAAACCCCGATCGTAACAGCTCTGCCACTCGATCAACTTAAAAAGTTGGCTTCGTGGACCGCTAGAGGCATTCCGACTGCACACGTTTGCCCCAGGGAGGGATGG
>JAOWAR010150287.1:5000-11386 GCA_028571005.1 Clathrina lutea
TTCTTTCCCTCACTCCCCTTGTTGAAAAGGTAAAAGGAACACCCGACGACTTTCCTCTCGAAGGAGCTCCTCCCTCTCCGTTTGTATGATCGTCTTCAGACTATGCCAGTGAAGTATAAGTTAAACCTGCCGTTCATTTCCTCATTGCGACCCGACTACCATAGTTCCAGTTGCGGCCGAAGGACCTAACTCCTGATCCCTGGACTCATACGGTGCTGATCTGTTTTCAATTGCTGCTCACGCCATCCAAGTGCTAACACACGACCTGTGGTTACGATCTACAGCATTCAATGAAGGCCGCATTACCGCCACACTGTGATAAGGCAGCGAAACTTACTGGGCGCATTCGTTTACTCGTGAACCGCGTGAAATTAAAGATCTGATTACTCATTCTGAAGTTCATACACGGAAATCAACGTTCCAGATGTAAAGCTACTCCTGGCGACAGAGGGAGAAAAAAGCAGAAGAAGAAGAAGAAGAAGAAGAGAGAGAGAGAGAAAGAGAGAGAGAGAGATAGGTGATAGAGAGAAGGAAAGAGAGACAGGGGGCGACGGAGAGAGAGGGGAGAGGCAGATTTGACCTGCCCATTGTTACAATAATGATCTGAAATGTCTAGCCGCCATGGCGTCACGGCATTCTTTGTGCTCCGGGACTCAAAGCAGCGTCGGCCTACAGTTCTCAGGAAAAAAAGGTTCGGATCTTTGCGGACAGCAAAACCAGCGATCAGGAATAGACCGCACGGCGATAGTAATACTGAAGAGGTAAGAGTAATGAGCCGCCTTGGCGTCAAGGCATTTTATGTGCTCCGGGACTCAAAGCAACCTTGGCGTACAGTTCTCAGCAGCAAATTTCTTCGTTAGGGTGGCTCTTTGAAGCATGCAAAAGCAGAGAACAGCAAAAGACCGGGCGGTGATAGTAATAAAGGAGAGATAAGAAAAGCTTAACTAGGAACAATTGGTGGAAGCTTCGGCTTTTTTAACGTGGTTTTGAAACTTGTCCAGAGCAGGTTTCAAGCGACACTTTGGTTTGGCCGTTTCCCTGAAACAGCTCGTCTCTGGGGACTCGAATAGGCGGCACCAACTCGCCTGAAGATGAAGGAGTCACTTGCTTGAGGAGTCAACTGTCCTGCTTCTAAATACAGTCTGAATGCACGCACTTCTCGGCCGTGTCCGATAATACTAGTAAAGTTCCACAAACCTACCTTATGTGGTCGATGCCGTTTGTTCTTTCCGCGCGTTTCCCAATGCTCCTCTTTCCTTGATCTGATGGCCGGCTAAGCAGCTTTGAGGATTTTATCGAGGATGATCGCAAGTGAAAATGATGACGATTGTAGCCACCGTCAGGGCTATAGAGATTCGGGGTGGCCCAATTTTGACCAACAAGTTGAGCCTTAGGTTCCAGAATGCCTTATCAGCAACATACACACGTAAGGCTCAGCTTGTTGGTCAAAATTTGTAGTCTATTTTTTTCCCTGCGCTCGGTTCTCCCGCCTTCCGCCAGGGGCAGCGCCCTAGAGTTGCGTTGCGCTCGTGTCGCAGCGACCGCCCGTGGCGGTGCCGTCTTTCCGTCTCAACGCCGTACCGTCTCAGCACCCTTCCGTCGAAGCGCCCTTTTGTCGCTGCGCCCTTCTGTCGCTGGCTCGCAGCGCCCTTCTGTCCCAGCGCCGTTTTGTCGCATCGCCCTTCCGTTGCAGCGCTGAAGGAGAGACCTTCTGTCGGGGCGGCTTTATGCTACTGCGACCACTTTGTTCAGCGCCCATCTGTTGAGCACCTTTCTGTCCCGTGCGGTGCGATAGTAAACCGGCCTGTGGTCGATGCCGCTCGTTGTATTACAGCAGCCCGGGGCGTTTCCCGAATGCACGTACTATCTTGGCGGGATGCCAGGGTCAGCCGCTTTGTGATGTACAGATTTTTCAACGTCATGACTGTGATGAGTGTTGTCAATTACGGCAGGCCGGCACAAATGATTATTATGCACCTTCACCTGAAGGCCATAATTTCGTACATCAAGCCAATATTAGTGTCCACCTTGATTCTTACCTTTGACCTTCCTTGTTTTATTTGGCTACGGGCGCGAGACTCCACAAGGATCGGCGCGTATCAATCTTCAACGATCCTGTCCAAACGGTCAGAATGGAAAAAGAATATATACCATTGCCAGCACAGGCCTTGAACGCTAGGTCTTGGAGAGGTGAATGGAGTTGACAGGGTCTCTACGACATTTCTTGAGAAACCAGTCCCGTTTTTAGGAGGTGAAGAGCAGTAAGCTATCAAGGACTGAGAACATTTTCCGGAAGCACTTTTGACAAATTCAGAGCCGCAGCTTTCCTTCACATAAGCTCTGAAAAGTACGGTTACTATCAACAGCGGAGTTGAGGCTGTCTGTTTTTCATCGTTTTCAATCCAGGACTTCGCGTTTTGTCGTTTCCGTCGCCAATTGAGCTTTGTTATTATGGCAGGCTAGACAGAACGAGCTAGAGGCTGGAGCATTCGGGACACGGTCATATTTCCGATTCCCGTGCTCGCGTTCGGTCATCGAACATATGAACAACTTGGAAAGAAGCTGACTTTTTATTTTCTTTTAAACTCTAGTGAAATAATAAAAGGGCTAGGGAAATCAGATAAAACAAAGGTAGGATCGGAGACCGCGAAAGGCCCGTGCAATATGTAACTCAAGCCGGAATCGGGGCCTAAAAGTTCGGCGCTTGCACCTTTCCGCGACCTTCTTGGATTTGATCAAAGGAGCTCGTCGTCTGCGCCTTTAACATAAAAGCGTGTGAACTGTGCTGAGTATGACTTCTCCAAAAACCATGGTAATCGATTAGACCCCCTATTTTCAGCCCCAAAGCTGACCCACAATGTACCGCAGTCTTCTTTAGTCGCGCGCTCTTTGAAAGGGTTAAATTACCCAAACTGGTTGAGGATAATTTTTGTCCAGTCGAAAACAATCATCCACAATATTTTTCTTCAATACCGTGCTTAGCACGAGGTATGTCCGTGCTTAGCACGATGTATGTGGCTGATATCATCGATTTGGGCCGAACGGACGTTCTCAGTTAATGCGTTGAATAGGTCTCAGCAATTGACATGTGTATTTCCTTTCGGCTAGACGCCGTTTCATCTCGGGGTCGAAACCTTTGTCGGCCGATCGGGAATCCGAAAAAAACTACTGTTTGCCGAAACCACAGCCTCCGGTGTTCAACTGTGCACATATTCAAGGCTCATACGAGTTTCTTAGCCAAAGAAGGAAGATCAATAGGTAGCTAGAGTGCTTTAAATTCTTTGGGGGAACATTTATCTTTAAAAAACTGAAGGTCGTCTTGGACCGTTTCGCTGTCATATTTCAGAATTGGCAATGAAGAAGTGCCCAGTGACCATGATTTTGATGATTTTGATGATTTTGCAAATTTCGTCGGTGTCATTATCTTTTTGGTGTGCGAAATGCTTTCTAGCCCATTTCGAAGGGCGGGATCGTTCCTTCTGTTTAGAATGAGCGCTTTGGAAGTTTGGATCGCCAGACAAAAGGAGAAAAGACCTGCGATTTTCGAGAAGAAAACAAACATGCGCCTCCTCCTAGAATAATGTACCATAGTCACTAAGCAGGTTATTACTGCGCAATAATCTCCCGTCATAAATAGCAAGACCTCGCATGAACCAGGCTTCATTAGTCTCCATCGAGGCGCGGGGGACAACTTCCGGCTCATTCAGGTTGTTTAAGTAATATCCACCACACCTGGCAGCCACCTTAGGAACGTTAAAACTTTTTCGTTTATGCCAAGAGAAAGGACCCCACTTAATGCCTCAGCTTTGCAGATTTGCCAAGAGATATGCCAAAACAAGGGGAAAAAGGCTGGAAAAAAGCCACCCTCTCAGGCACGGCCCTAGTGTCAAACAGTTTTTTTTCTTCATTTCCAGGGAGGTAGTTCAAATTCACGGCGCTAAGGTGGATCAAGTCCCTCTCCTTCTCAGTGAACTGGAGTGAGTCCACCCCAAAGTAGCGGAATGAACAAAGAGGAAAAGAAACTTTAGATTCGGTCAGCAGAGTTCAAACGATGCGTACACCCACCGCTTAGGACGAAATTCAGATCGATCAGACGCTAACTGTAAGCGTATCCGAGAAGGACGAACGAGCAAGTCCTGGGTCAAAAAATGTCGATATCGATGGTAGCCCAGCCGCCATCTCCGTTACCATAGGTCTTAAATCTCCCGGTTTCGCTCCTGGTTAAGAGTTGCTATGGAAGCCAGTAATGCTAGGCGGCGTGGGCTAGGACGTCCTATAACCGATATAATTTTGGCCCGGCTGGCGGAGGCGTTGTCCGTGTGACCTAATTGGTAATTCGAAGCTGTCGTAAGCCAAGGTCGTTTTACACATACGTCATCGCTAAGGAGAAAACATAATACTTTACTTTCAGCGGTCTTTTCCCGACTGTACTGACTTTGGCAAGCTCGATCAACTTGCGGACAAAGCCAGAATGGGCTGAACCTGTGAAAGGCTCACCGCAGGTAGGCGCACTCCACTTTGACAGAACTCTTGTAAACCCGCAAATATTTCTTTGGTTAATCCACTCCCATATGCACCTGGTTGGATGGAAAGCACCTATGAACCACCTGTTTTTTCTCTCTCTCTCTATCTCTCAAGCAAACACAGAAACAAACACCAATGAAAGATAAATGAGACGGGAAAGTCGGTAGTCAAAACTCTGAGCCACAGACCAGCTCAGCATGGAAGTAACGGTTATCTACCTACCCGAGATATGGCCGGGCTGCAACTATCTTGCACGCCACATAAGCGGCGTGATCACACAGTCAAAGCATGAGCTTGTTCGGATTACCTTAGTCGAGCATGAAAATATTGTCAGGAACGGATTTGGCCTGTCTCCAATTTTGCATTGTACAATCCAATGACGCAAATCAGCAAAAAGCATCGAAGCGATTAAATATTTCCAATAACATTAGGGCAATGAAACAAGTGGCGTGCGCAAGGACCTATCCCAGTCCACAAATCATTGCAACTATGGCCTTGTTTGTTTCGGTCCGTGCTCGAGCTCTGCTCCAGTGGGCGATTTCGGCAAAACGCTTGGATATCTGGCCTTCCTAGTGTATGATTCTTCCGGAGTTCAGGCAGCTGCCTCGCATGCGTCATACCTTCCCTGCCCAGCCAGGCCTTTCTTCTATCATGAATCCGCGAAGTGTGAGCTTGCCTGAGCCAGGCCTTTCTTCTATCATGAATCCGCGAAGTGTTAGCTTGCCTGCCCAGCCAGGCCTTTCTTCTATCATGAATAGGCGAAGTGTTAGCTTGCCTGCCAAGCCAGGCCTTTCTTCTATCATGAATCCGCGAAGTGTGAGCTTAAAGTCAAGTGGACAACCCCGATAATTACTCCAATTCACTCCAAATCGGCCTGTCTTTTTCTTGTCTCTCTTTCATTCCCGGAATTTTGGCCAAAACTTTGCTTTTTAATTCGAGCGTCTCAGTTACAATGGAGCGGTTCAGCAAGGGGTTCAGCTATAGGCAAGGGCAAATATTTCCCTAGCCATGCCGAAGACACTGCAGCCGACACCGAGCACCCAAGATCAGGGAACGGGTTTACGAAAAAAAAACCTAGACCTTCCAATCACATTTTCCCACACACCCCATGGCACGCACCTACTAAGCACTTGTATAATTTCCGCAGCATGTTTTCACCTCTCCTGAGCCAATGTTCACAGACCCAATAGACCCGTCCCCCCTTGCCCGGAGTATATCATTAAAGAAAAAAGAACAAAGGAAAAAAAAACATTTATCATGCGATACTGCTGGTACAAAAGGCAGTAGTAGATATTCAGTCAAACGCAGTTGGGCTTAACATGGTCAGACGGACAAAACACCACGCAGGATGCTACCTTCATATGCATGCACGTACATGTACTTTTAGTGCGCAAGCCCCGCGGTAGCCAAAAGCACATCACTTGTTCAGGAAGAGGATTTTTCATAATTCGGAAAAGAACGTGAACCGATCAGCCGGGGAATACAACGTGCGCACGCGATCTGTTGAAATGTAACTCTTTTTCATCCAAATGTGGTCGAGTGAGCACACGATGCAACCGCGGGTTCCAGTGGTAGCCATAACTACGACAAACGTTTCAGTAGAATTATGAAAACTCAACTCCCACATGCTATCATCCTTGCCTGGGCTGGTCTCCCCACCCCATCCCTTCGTCGATGTCTTTTTCAGCGGGCAGTGCTCGCATTTAAATATATTCATGGCACTTTGCCAGAACACATCTCCGACACTGTCTTCAAACCCGGAGGGCCGGAAAACCAGAGGGTATATATGCTCGCCTGCCTCGTGTAGGCTTGAGCACTCTCTTGAGGTGTCACCTTTGCTGCTTGCTTTATGCAAAGCTCAT
>JAOWAR010150298.1:0-5000 GCA_028571005.1 Clathrina lutea
AACGTCTTCTCATTTAACACCATCCTTTTCATTCCTCACTTCGCGTCTTAAGAACTACTGTTCTTAACCTTGTTTGAATATTTTTTTGCATTGAGCAGATTGTGGTTTGCATGAAGTTTGACGCGTGATTTGTTATTCCATTCGCAGTGGGTCCTGTTGGTGATGCACCAACTGACCAAGGAGATTCTGTGCGTCTCCGTTTTGCTGGTGGCTTCTTAAATGTCGTTCTTGGAGAGAGACCATTGGAGAGAGAGGATGTTATTCCGGGTGCGATGACGATTCACGAGGAGGAGGAGGAGGAGGAGGAGGAAGAGGAGGAGGACAGCGACAACAGCAGCGACAAAGACAACGATGATGACAGTCAAGATGAAGACAGGTACATGGGAGATGATTCAGATTCTGAGGAATGTGGTGCTGCGAAAGAAGGGCGGAAGTTTTGTTTCGTTCACCATAGTCTTGCCAATAGCCGACGACAACACATGATGGCTGGTTCCCCATTGCAGGTTGGTGCCCTCCTTGACTTTCTTTCCTGCTGTGCTTTGCCAGGGTTCATGTTGTCAATTACTTGTCCTGGCGGGGACAACCACTTGGGAATCAAAGGCTATGTTGTTTTCTGTTGTTTTGAGAATCCTTTGCACAAATTTGGTTTTTGCTACCATGATTTGTGATATGATACTCCTTTCATGCTTGTGGCAGAAGCCGATTTGTCTGTTGCTCGTTCACATTCGAGCGTGTTTCTTCGTTTGTTTGTTTTCATCTGAAACTGTTCAATTTCTTTATACTCTGCTTTATCTCCTTTGAATTCTCTCACTCACTCCCGTCCAAATGTTCTCGTTCATTCTGCAGCCGTTAACTGTTCTGAAGTTCCCTTGTGACTTCTTACCTGCCGTCCATAAGCTCATGAACCGCTATCCGAAGAGCATTCAGCTTCATCAACTAGGTCTACCAATCAAGAAAGCGCAGAGCCTAGCCATGAGCCTCTGGGCAGAAGGCCTTCTAACCGTCACCAAGAGCAGAACTTCCTAACAAGATACTTCAAAGCATATAAATTAAACAGAAATAGTCACCTTCGGATTTTTTTCCCCTTTTTCGTGGTGTTTATTCCACTTACATAATTTCTTTTCAGTGCATATAGTGGTGACCGATTGAGCCACAGTGCATATCATGAAATGTCGATGTATAAACTTAACGTTCAAGATATAAGAATATTTCACTCACCATACTGGCCTTGGTCTGCTGCCCCAGCAGACCGAGGCTAATGCAGGCTCGGGTCAAATAATACTGGTTGGTATCTCCTCCACCTCTGGTTCTAATCACTTTACTATAATTATGGGCTTTGTCATGCTTTGTTATACAGTGGCTGTATTGTATAATGCTTTTTTATTACTTGATCTACGGTAGATTTGTAGATCACTGCCGCCTGCATCTGCTGGGCGGCGTGCACCATCATCACACTCGTGTTCATGCTCACGCAAGGCAAGTAGATCAGTGTTACAATTTTGTACCATTGCATACATGGTAGACTTGCGTAGGCCTACTGGTGCCTGTCGATTTAAAGTCTGCACGCTGAAGGGAGTGGGGAGCTCAGGGGTCGAGCTTTGTGCGTCATGATGAACAGTTGAACACCCTTGTGTAGACATGCACTACGGTTAAAAAGATTTGGGTGTAACGTGCATAGGTAATCAGCAAGAGCCACCGAAATTTAAAGTTTTACCGGAAATTTTGTGATTAATTAACACCAGTCACTTCTGTGAGTGGGATTATTCTTATAAACGTGTTCTGTCTTTAGTGAAGGCGTTCTTGAACTTTCTTTTCCCCCGCCAGTCAGAGTCCTCAGAATAAAAGCCAAAATTTTTCATTGGCCCTGCTATGAAGAGACAGATCATGTTTTATCATGATCTATCGTGCTACCATGATGGTCATTTGAAAACTTTCTTCACTCTAGGGTCTCTTTGTTTTCCCTAAGGCTGGTAGAATAATTTTCTTTGACGCTCAACAGCGAAAGCTTAAGCTTGACAGCTCTACACGTACCGCGGTGTACCATGGCCACCTACTGTGCCTGTATCAGATCTATAGTCTATAGACCAGATGAAGTGATGATGGCGTTGACGCCGGAACGTCTTCTCATTTAACACCATCCTTTTCCTTCCTCACTTCGCGTGCTAAGAACTACTCCTTGTTTGAGATACTAATAGTCCGACAGTACTTGACTGACGACGCTTTATCATGTACTATAGTAAATACATGTATGGAGCTCGACCTGACCGACATGGCACGGCACCCGGGGGCCGCATCGCTTATGCTCTTGATCATGACTAGATCAACGCGGTGGATCACGTGATAGCAGCGTCGCCGACGTCGGAGGCTAACGCGTTGGCACAAAAGCCGGTGCGGCACGGCATATACTTGCCCTTCCGCTGCCAACTTGAGTTATGGCCATCATCATCACGATCTGCCAGGTTTTATTCTAGGCTTTGCTTTGCGGGTGCTGACAACCGCGGCCATCGCCAGGTCTCTAAGGCTTTGATGCTGACAACCATGGCCATTGCAGGTTCAGGCTTTGGTGCTGACAATTATATGGACTGGCGGACAGCGAAACGGTTCGGACGAGCGTGTAGAGAAGGAGATCACAGAGCACTTGAGAGCTTGCTTGGCAGAAAGAACCATGGCTTAGTGCGTGTGGTGTTTGACGTATTTGCTAGACACATGTATCCATCCTATGCCGGACCAGGACCCGCTCTGAATCTCACAGGCCTCCACATCGCCGCGTGGTACGATCATCTCTGCTGCTGCCAGGTCCTGCTGGACGCTGGTGCCGACTTAGAGGCCGTTGACAAGGATGGCCACACGCCTCTGATGTGGACGAGTACTAGCGACGTTGCGACACTGCTGATCAAACGAGGGGCGAACGTAAAGGCGAGGAATAACGCGGGAAAGACGGCGCTTCACGTCTTGTCGGTTAATCCGTTCTTCAAATTGTTCTCCGCGACTGTCTCGGCTCTGATAGCGGCTGGGTTCTCGCTCGATGGCGTAAACGACGAGGGACGGACACCGCTCCTCACTGCTCTGGATTGTGGCAGTCCCTCAGTGTGCCTTGACCTTGTTCAGCTTGGTGCGAACGTGGACGTTTGTGATTGCAGAAAAAACACAGCGCTTACAATCGCCAGCAGGAAGGGCTGGGTCGACGTTGTTGCAGAACTAGTGGACGCGGGAGCGAACTGTGATGCACGCAATGTGGACGGAAGTACGGCCCTTCTGTTGGCCAGCAAAAACGGCCACGCCTTGGTCGTCAGCAAACTGCTGGAGGCGGGAGTGAACACAGATGAGCATGATGAATGCGGCCGAACGGCATTTTCCATGGCAGTGAATGGAGGACACTACGTTGTCACCCTCCTCCTTCTTAGGCGAGGTACAAATTTAAGCATTGAACCCGAAGCCTTTACCGGCTGTCTGTGCAACGCGGCAAAAGATGGCGACACCCTCTCGCTTGCTAAGTTAGTTGAGGCGGGCGGCTCGGTGAATGCCAGCGACATGTACTCCAAGACCCCTCTGCACTGGGCCGTCTCATTCCAGCATTATGACACTGTACTCTGGCTGCTTGCGAAAGGGGCTGACGTCAATCGAAGATCGGCGAGTGGTTGGACACCCCTGCACCAAGCAGCTCGCCCTCAGCGTGCTAGTGACAGACAGACAGAAGGTGCCATCATAAAGCTGCTTCTCGTCAACGGTGCCGACCTGTTCGTACAATCTCGGAATTCTAAAACTCCACTGGACATCGCCAAAACCCATTTTCTTTCGAGCAGCCTTATTTTGGAAAAAGCGGAGATAGCTCAACACCTTATCTCGGCAGGTGGAATAGCCACACCACCTAATACTGTCACCATTCGTTTGGGAGGCCCTCCTGGATCTGGGAAGTCCACCTTAACTGCCTCCTTGCAAGTCACAAAGCTGCGAAGCTACTTACGATTCGAAAGTCAAGCGGACGAATTCGACACCAACGTTTCCCAGCGAACCAAGGGTATCAACCACCAACTATTTACGGACGTCGCAAATTCGACAGAATTTGCTATCCTCGACTTGGGTGGTCAAGGTGAGTTCTTGACCAGTCATCAGATGTTTATTGGAGATGGCTCGGTGCCTGTAATCGATTGTGTTGTCGTTTCTGCATTGGACAGTGAACTGGAGGAGAAGGCAGGAAAATGGTGCTCCTTGTTTGCAAGCCGCAACGAGCCCTCTCCCGCTCCATGGCCACTACTGCTTGTCGTCACTCGTGCTGACAAAGCCAGTGAGGAGCAAAAACACGAGGTCACATTGACCTTCAGCAAGATCAGGAAGAAATTTGCGCACTACTTCTGCTTTCCGATTGACACACCGTTCTTCCTTGATGCTCGCAAATCATGGAATGACCTAATGATCAACCTGCGCCGTGTTCTCAGAATGCTTCATGCTCGCCTTCTCGGCAAGTCTGCACAACAACCAGCCATCTGCCAGACAATCAAGGAAAACCTCCCGGCAATGCGTGCAAAACTTGCGCGTCCTGTTGTGCGCAGGAAGGAATTTGCCGACTTTTTGCGACCTCGAATTGGAATTGAGGCTGACGGTCTGTTGGAACCATCCACTCTGTCGTCCCTTCTTGACAAGGCACTGCGCTACCTCAGTGGTTATGCCACAGTCCTTGCCTTTGACCACTCTCTGGTGCAAGACTATGTTGTCATCGACCCTCACTGGCTTCTGTCGGACATTGTTGGCCGGCTTATGTCTGAGCCTCCGCTACGCGGGCCCCTTGTCGTCTATGAAAATGGATTTGCCAAGAAGGATGACGTCATAACAGCTCTTCATACGATCCATGCACCAGGAGAAGTCGCTTTCCAAATGGTTAAGGACTTGGGTTTCTGTCGAGAATGACAGAATGAGGTGCTGAACACGTCAAAGCTGCTCACCAAACGCTTAGGCAAGCACTGGCATCGCAACTTAGCCATGAAAGTCAATGGTGGCCGCCG
>JAOWAR010150298.1:7500-11385 GCA_028571005.1 Clathrina lutea
TTATATAGAATTACCTGCTGCGGAGTAGTTCGTGTCGGCTCATTGGGTTTGTCCAAAATTCAGGGCCTTCCAGAGCAGAGCTTGGAGCGCATGCATACACGAGGAGCTGAGCTTTACACAGTGCAACGAACGCGAGCTCCCACGATTCTTCCCCCTTGCCATCCTGCCTCATCGTCTGCAGCCAACCCAGGGCCTCCACCTCCCCGACGTCCGGGTTGTCGGCAACAAGGAGATTTGCCTCGCGCACCTTCTCGCTCTGCAGGCTTCTGACGTTCCCGCGCAGTGCGCTAAGCCACGTCTTGCAGTTCTCCGCAGAGCGGGCGCGAAACAACCACTCCGGGCTGGCGTCCGGTCCAAATAACAAGAACGATCTTTCTCTGCCGGGCGCTTCAGGATGCACTAAGCTCTGCCAGACGGAGCAGCCTTCCAGCGGTAAGGCCTGACCCGCAGGCAAAGGTGGCGCTAGCGCAGGATCAGGGCTGTAACCGCCCGTTTCTGTGGAGCTATGCTGCATTGCGTCTCGTCGGTACTGCACGCGAAGCTCGACGCTCCGGCTGGCTACTGCCTGGCGAAGCTCGTCTACGGCCTCGTAGTGTGTAGCGTGCGTCACGTCGACTCCGTTTATCGCCAAGATTGCGTCGCCCGGGTAGAGCTGACCGGTTTTCTCAGCCACGCTGCCCTTGGACAGCTTGCAGATGAAGAGCGGAGGGCGATTGTCAAGCCCGCCACTAACGTGCAAGCCTAGGGGAGCTGCATCGGCGTCTGCAGCGGGAAGCTGAATGACAACCGTCCGCACTTGGTCTGCTTCGACGAGCGGCGGCTGGCTAGCTGGCCGACGTAGCTGCGACGACTCTTCGAAGTCTCTCCACGTCAGTAGATGGCCAGCGAGCGTGGCGTAGACCGTGTGCCAGCATCGCTCCCCCTCGTCGAACACGTCCAGGAAGCCGCACTGCGAATGAGCCATGATGTTTGTCTGTCCGTCTGATGATCCACGGGCTTTGCATTCACGGCTTTTTGAGCTTGAGAAACGGCACGCCACATGTATTTTTAATGCCTCAGAACCGTAGCATGTCTCTTTTAAAGGCCATCACTAAATAAGCTCGGTGTACCACGAACGCTTTTCTCGTTGGTGCACGTCTGAGCGAGACTCGGCTCACGCCCTGAGGCTGTATCCAAAGGAGCGTTAGCTAGCGGCCGCCGGGCGCCCTTTGCGCACGCAGCCATCGCGGATGGGCAGTTTGCGGCGTCACGAGTCCCACGCGCTGCTAGCTCCAGCGCAAATTTGAAACGTGCTAGAATAACCTTCCGGTCAATTTTGATTGCGCTCTTTCCATGAATATAAATGTCTGTGTCTCTCTCACAAATGTACCTCAAGTACTGTACAATTGTAGTCCGCGTTGATCACTGATTAGCACGGCCCAGTGGAAAGCAAGAGTGGCACTTTACGATCGTTTGCCGCATGGACGATAAGCTTAGCTTGCGGTGGTCCGACCATGACGTGCCAGCATGTCGCAAAGCGCCATGTTTTCATGTACTCTTCATTAGCTTCTCGAATTGAATAGGCAATTTTAGACCCCACAGTAAATTACTTAGAAAATTTCAATGCCCAAACCCAATTTTGCGTACCTGCAAATACTGCAAGCCTCCACCTCATGACTTTTCAAGTAGGGCTCAAACACTCCAAAAATTTTGCCGAGTCGGGGTATATGTAGTTTCGGGTACTTCTAACGGGTAATGGGTACCCCCGGGTATTTCCCACGGCCATGAAAGTGGTGGAACAGATAAATTTAACCATGGTAACTGAGGCCAAAAGCCTGTGAGAACTATACTTGAAAACGGTGGAGCAGGTATGTGAACTGTTACTGTACTGACAGTCACTATTATAGTCTATGCTTCACAGTTAGTTAGCCTTTGAACATTGCACCTCATTTAGTGTCAGTCAGTGCTGGGGAAATGCTGGAAACATGTGGACAGTTAATTATCATCAGGAGCACTTCACGCAGGGAAAGCCACAGCTCAGCCAGGCAGGGCTGCACCGACTGGCTCTGCTTGGTGTTTGGATATTTGATCACATTGCTTTAACCAACATGCGAGCTTCGGTGATCCCCTACTCGGATAGGCTCAGACAAAAGCCTCCCAAACAACACACTGAGATGCTGCTCAAGTATTGGCTCGAGCAGGTCCGATTTTTGATACCTGGGTTTCCCAACCACCTGGGTATTCGGAGTACTCATTTGAGCTCTATCTTCAAGCACTACATTGTAGGTGAAGTTTTTATCCAAGTGGTGCATTATATAACAACCCAGCTGACAGCACTACATTACAGGGTACTGGCAAGCTACGCTGTAATATGTACATAGGAATGAACAAGGATAATAACACCAAGATCTGGCAGGAAGGAATTTCACTTAGGAAGCATCCAATAGCTAATGCAAGATGATCCCACTACGACTAAAAAAATAGCTTTACTTGAACAGTACAACAATAAAAAAAAAAAAGGGAAGAAAACATTTCGCCATAGAAGAGTTCCACCTTATGCTTCTAACAGAGGGCTCTACACTAGGCCATGGCATATCCCTCGAGGGCTCTATCCTCTTCAACTTCTTGACTCTGCCTCCAAACATGGTAGCCACATTCCCCCAAAAAACATACCATTATCTGCTTGTTTTATAAGCACCACTTTCAAGAGGGGATGGTGCACCCCGTCAGATAATCTGCCACACAGCAGACCATTGCTTGGGCTGGGGAAGCTTGGCTGGCAGTCACAACCTGGAAACAAGGCTATGGCTAACCATTGCTTCCGGTGACGCACGACAACAGCATTAGTTACAGACAATTGTCTAGTCTTCAGACGCTTCTTATCCTCCGTTGATACTTCCTCGCTCTGGTTCAGCAGGCCAATGGCCTTCTCGAATAACATTTCCAGGAATGCCCGCTGGGAGCGGCAAACAGCATCAATTAAGCTCCCTCAGGGCCACCATGACCTTCGCTTTCTTTTCCTTGGCCTTCTGCTCCATCAAGGCCATCTTCAGCCTCAAGAGTTCTTCGTTGGTCTTGGCCTCCGCCTCCTTGCTCTTGGCCTCCACTTTCTTGGTCTTTAACTAACTGGTGACGTTCTTCCGTCAGCTGATGCCACCGGTTGACCTTAGAGATTTCAAGTTGATGATTGAGGTCAGAGCTTTAGAGCTCCTGCTGGAATTTTTCCAGCAAGCAAATTTCAGGCCAGCCTTCCAGTCGGTAGCATTGTGCCCAAATATTTTCATCGCAGCCTCTTCAATTACGAGTAGCGGAAGCAGCATTGGAGGTATATGCGACGCACTTGATGCAGTACGCTGGAGCAAGCCCGAGCCATTTGAAGGATTCTTAGCTCCTCGCAAGGATTATGCTCTCAACTTCTGCCGGTGTGAAGCTGTTCTGAGGTTACACTTCCACTTGTACAACCTCACACATAGAGAGGCCTAGCAAAAAACTGCACTGCCCGAGAGATAAGTTTGGCCACATGAAAAACGAGCACGGGAAAATGTTTCTCTTAACGACAGCGTTTATGGCTGCTGGTTCATGTTCTAAGAGCACTTTTAGGCGATAGGTGTAAAAAAAAAAAAAAAAAAAAGGCAATCCTGGCGCATGACCAGAAAAGCAATGGTGCTCTTAATTAATCCACGAGCACTGAAAAATGAGTATGCGTTGCCGGCTTTCGAAAACTTTACAGTAGGAATGATCTCCACCGGTTGCATTTCTGTACCTGCCCCTGCCTTAGGCAGATCGGTCCGGTGCAGCGTGCATGCGTGCGTGCGTGCATGTGTGTGTTTGTGTGTGTGTCAAAAAAATGACAGGCTCTCCTCCATACTCAACCCTGGACAGCTGTTTCTGCCTTGTTAGGCGTCA
>JAOWAR010150309.1:0-11383 GCA_028571005.1 Clathrina lutea
GGATGTCTTGTGGTCTATCAGGCCGGTGTGGACATGATTTTAGATGTTCGGACAGACCACATCCTCGCTTGAAAACTCGGCCACAGAACTGGCAAGTTAGCTCACCAGTAACACTGCTACTTTTTACACCCGGTGCAGTGCTATCTTCACGGGTGGATCCAGTCGCTTCACTTATCGGCTTCGTCCTGGAATCATAGCTCATCGAAAGAAGAGAGGAGGAACAGAAGACACGGTAGAGGGCTCCAACCTACGGCGCCATTGCCTAGCACAGCCGGAAAACCTGGTCGTAACTGCTCTGCCACTCAGCCAACTTAAAAAAATTGGCTTCGTGGAGCGCTATAGGTATTGCTGTTCTGAATGCTAGTCGTCACGGCGCGGAAGAACTGCCCAAGAAAGGCGGGCTGACGCTCCTGTGAAGAATAGGGCCGACATTAATTGTTTTTCTCAAGCCAGGAAAAATGTCCACGTGGCACGTCCTCTCATGTGAAGGAAAATGCCTACGCCATTGGACTTTCATCCCTGGCATGTAGGCACGCTTCTTCATTAGAATGCAGTTCTTGTAGGCCCTGTACTTTACGATTTTGGGTCGAGTAATGTTTATGGTTGAGTTTGTCGACAGCGCAGACAGCTTGAGCCAGTCTCTAAGTGCTCTAAAATTCCTACCTTGCCATCTTACAAGTCAAAATTTTCTGGGGGAGCATGCCCCAAGACACCACTCCCCCTCCCCCCCCCTAGAAAGCTCCGTCTTCGTTGTCGCCTCGGGGCTATGCCTTTCGAGTTTCCTCCACATCGAAACTTCTTTTCGTCAGGAACTGCTCAACCCCTGTACAGCCCCTGCGCACTCCCCTGATTCTGGGGCGCCGTATTCTTCACATGATCCAAAAGGCGGGCAAGATGCGCCAAAGGTGGCATGCAGTGACTGACGGCTTTTCAAAAAGTAGACAGACATGCCGAGCGACCGCCCTGTCGTTTGTCGGAGGAACTGGCAAGACATCAGGGAGACACTTTCTTGACGGCCTCACCGCTGGTCTGTTTGAAGGCCTTGTTCCAGAGCGTTTTGAGCGGCTGATGGTGCGAAATGTCCCTATTCCTGACATTTTCCAGAAGCTCCTTGAGGGTGAACCACATGCATTCTATCACCCATCAGCCCAAGGACACAGGAAGTTTGCCCCTTTGGCTTCTAACGAAGTTTTGCGGATGAGTGGTTTGCTTTTTCAACTGCTGTTACCATGGCTGCAAACCTCACGTTGGAAGAAACTCCACGTGAATCAGTCCAAGCTTTGGCCGGCTGTGCAAGTATGGGAAGTATCTTCAGGGCAGTCTCGGCCGAAGACTCCAAAGACAATGATTAGATTATGTCCATGGAGCAATGCCTGTTCCGCCTGGCCATGAACTGGAGAAAATCCTTGCCGCAGAGCAAAGAGTGAGCTACAGCAGTGACATCAGCTTTCACTACTTCTCAGAAAAGCTGCAGTTGGCCTTCCCATAATCCTGCTACTGCTGTTGCAACACAGACAATCGTTGCAGTGTCTCTGAGCTTGCTGGGCTCTCGGTAGCTCGGCATACCACATGTGTGCAATGCAAAGGAAAAGGGCGTTTGCCGAGAACAAGGGGCCCAAAGAGGATGTTAGTTTGGCACGAGCAATGCCACTAAGGACAAGGTTGCTTGTAGCAGTTTGCTTGTCAGACACACAGTGATCACTCATCACAACTGCATGAGTGCTTTGTCCATGGGTGTTCTGTGTGTGCATACATGCTAGATTAGCCGCCTTTGAAGTCTACCATGAGATGAATGGTGAAAAAAATTGGTTGCTTGGAAAGGGTGGGTCTCTCCCTTCTTTTTTTTTTTTTTTCATTTTTGTTTTGTTTTCCACTCCGTTGGTGTTGACTTGCTAGAAAAATCGGATGAGAAACGACAAACTAACTTGGTAAGGCCTAATCATAGCAAAGACATACTGGGTTGCCGCAAACAAAGTCCTCTTCCTAGAAAATTCGGATGAGAAACGACAAACTAACTTGGTAAGGCCTAATCATAGCAAAGACCGCATACTGGGTTGCCGCAAACAAAGCGCTCAATGCCCTCCCTGGCAGAGCGCTCAAACCAAAACATGCACTCAGCAGCAGGCGGAATAAACCACGGAAGGTTGCTCTGCTACTCAAAGTTTCATGACAATGACTTTCAGGCAGACTGAAGATGATCATCCCAAAACTCTGAGTAGCACAGTAACCTTCGGCGCTCTATTCCGTTTGCATGTTTTCTTTTTCTGTCGGTATGGCCAAATATGGCCAAATAAGAAAAGACTATGCGAAGCCTTTGACTTCTTCATAGATAAACAGTATACTGCACAGCCTTACGTCTTGGTGGTGGGGTGGGAAGAATATGTCTCTCCAGTTTCGGCAAGGGAATATTTCCTGGCAATTGGAGGATTTTCGCAGGGCGTACACCCCGAGCTTCTGCGTGGTTGGCCACACAGGTCACGCTCACAACGTGCACAACGAACACGACCAACGCCCGCGTTCCATGATCGTTGGATCCCCCGGAGGCCATCGAAGATTGACAAGCCCACGTTAAGTCCAGATAGCCGGTGGTTACGTATCAATGCAGGGTCATCCGCTGTGTTCAAACGTGTGACGCACAGAAGTAGCTATACCCACTGAGGCAATGAAGTTCCAGGAGGCAACATGGGCAAGAAGCGCGTCTTATACTAACTCAAGGGTCTTTGAAGCAGCCGGGCGTAGATCTTCGCTGCATTGTAGTCTTGACAGCATGCAAGCTTGATGCCCCGCAACCCCATCATGCAGGTATCGCGCGCGTTCAGGCCAAGGTCGCGATCATGCACGCTGCAGCGCTCAGTGTGGGGTGGTCGCGTGGTCAACTGCTTGAGGCACTGCGAGCACACACACACAAAAAACTATGATGCATTCGGAACTTGAGTTTCCCGATACCACAGCCAAGGCGCGCGTTCGAAAGTGTTTAATTTAGTCGCTGGGTGTGGTTTTTCGACCTCGTCAAACGCCCATTCCAAGAGCACCGCACGCCGAACCACTCTTAATTAATTCGAACCTGTCGGGACGTGTTTTCGTGACGTAGTAAGATCGAACAATGCTCTGCTTTCTTGGCCACAAGTAGGTCTACGGCCAGTTTCTACGGCCTGCAAGCGTTAGCCAGACATTTTCGGTGTAATGTGCCCCGGGCATTACAATCGCGATTTGCACGAAGCCTGGCCGCCATTTTGAACGGGGATGGTACCTAGTCGGCCTCGTCGGTCGCGTCGGCGTGTGAGCTCGAGTGTGACAAGAAGTGACAATGACGGCGACTTTTTCTGCTCCCTCATTTCTTTCCTTGAACACCGCAGTATTTTGCCACAGCGCCGAGCTGGCTGAAAGACCGCGAGCACTCGACGACTGGATCATGGAAAGGCTGTTTGTCTCTTCGACCCACCCTGAGGATGTAGGCAAGGCATCGGACATCTTTCCAAAAATTCCTGCATATTTTAAAATCAGTCCACTCTCGTGCTTCCCTTTCTCAGACACTACCGTAGCTGCCCCGGCCGGAGTCGTTCGGCGTGAATAAGGGCGTTTGTCGATGAGCAAGAGAACAGACACCGACGCCGAGTGTTTCTGAAACACAGCACTTAGCTGCCATGAATCATGCACAAACACAAGCTGGGTGCAAAGTCCTGTGATGATTTCTGAGATGGGCTTCGTTTGGTGACGTCATGAGCTTCACTCCTGCATGGGTTTTGACTGTTTGATTGCTACAAATCAGCTACAAGGTAAGCTCACCGTTCTTCACAAACAGAGTAAAGTGGTGGAAAGTAGGAACTGGAAACCTATACAGCTGAACAGGATCGAAGAAGTATCGACGTGCCATGCATATGTGCCAAAGACAACATTTTCCAGGCAATGCATAAGTATCTCTATTGTAAGATCTCACTCTCCCACACGATCAGCACTACATCCTTCCGAAAAATGTCCTATTCTTTCAAGCTTCTCAAACATTTAACTCCCTATTCTGAGTCGATATAATCAATCAAGTCTCCAACTGGTTTCCTCCAAGCAGCCACTGTCCTCATATAGTCACTAGTGTTCCTGCTCAACTCTTCCATACATCACACTTAGCGATCTAGCACTGCACCTATCCGCCCTTCTCTCCCTCCTTCCGCACAGTTGTAGTTCTTCCTTACAGCACTGATAAATTAAAATTGTTAATTTTTTTGTAACCACTATTATTTGAGAACCCCGCCCCATTGCCATAATCTATGCCATCCTTGAGGGCAATAAAGATAAGGCAAGATAGCCATAATCTTCCGTCTATGACAATTGTTGTGAGTAATGCAACATATCGTCATAGTTACATTCCCTGTAATCTGCAATGCAATACACTTGCACCATGACTCTGGCCTTACCACATGCAGCAAAGCCTCAGGCACCAAGGCTGAGCACCACTAGCGGGGAGAGAAGAAATGCCAGTTGAGCCCAGGGTCGAAGCCTTTGCAACAAGTTCTCTAGTGGTTGTCCGAGTCAACTCTGGTGCTCAACTTGAAAATAAAATAATCAGTAGTGGCCCCACTGTTTACAGTAATCTGTCACAAGTAAGTTAGTTACGGACTTTTTTCAGCCCATTTGTTTGCCTAGACCAATGAGTAATTCATTCGCTAGTGTCTGTATTTAGGCTCTTCTTTCAACCTAAGCTAAACCGTGCACCTTACGCAAACGTACTGCATTTCCAGTTGAAACAAAATGAACTATTTGTCCGCAGCTCACTGATGAGTTACTGTATTCAAAGGCCTGGATACCACCGACTTTCTGCATGCCAAATTTATTCACTTGACGACAGCTCAATCATTTTTTTTTTCACAGACAGATTAACTCCTTGTCCACAGCCCACTGACGAGTTACTGTTTTCAATCATGATGCCTAGATGTCATCAACTTTCTGTATGCCAAATTCATTCACTTGATGGCAACTCAGTATTTTGTGACAGACAGAATTGTTCGGTCCTGACAAAGCATGACCATTTTCGGGTAAAGCAGATCCGGCTAGAATCGAGTGAATGAATGTTTACCGACCTGGTATTTTCCAGTCAAGTTAATAGCGATCATGCCGCAGGAGCTGTGTTGGGAATTTTGCACTGCGAGTCGTTGTGTTGGTTGTGTTTGTTGACTTCGGGTATGCCAGCACGGCACGTACCACTAGTAATAGTGTTACTAATTTTTCCGTGGCCCTGGCAGTGCTTAGGGGCCGACAGATTTATTGCTTGATGGTTTGCAAGCCCCATCTGATCTGACTGAAAGTGTTGAAGAATTTCGCTGAAACTGACCAACGTGTTGGTGAAGCACGCGGAGGAAATCATTAGCTGCTGCAGTTGCCTCGGGAGCCAGCAGTGGCTTTCGTAACCACTAGTCCCTTCAGCATTTTTTGTCTGTAACCGTTGCATGATGAAGTGCAGTAATGGGTACCAAACTTGACCAGCAATCTTGCAGCCAACAATGAAGCACTCACTCATCCCGGCCGGCAAAGTTTGGCTTTTTCTGCTCAATCAGTAGCAAACCTATCCAAGGATTGACCAGGGTATCGCTCTGTCGAATGCATGGCAAAGACCAACCAGACATCCTGCTCGCTCTTCAGGCGATCATGGTACCAGACCTTCGGGCATGGATCTCGGCTTGGTAGATCTACAGCAACGCGCCGGCCATGTAAATGGTAACACCAGAGCTCTCAGCCAGCTGTGCGGTGCGGCATGGCGCAAAAGCGCAACATGTTAACATACTGCCGGGGCTACTGCATTCCGGCGACCAGAGATTGAACTGAAGTTAAAGGGCGTTGAGAAGAACTGACACGAACGAACTTCATGCTGAATCAAGCGAGAAAACATCAGGCCGCGCTTTCAAGCGCATGCGTGATAAGCGCTGCGGGTAGCTGCGGCTGGCACGCCTTCAGGCATCATGTAGCCTCGCCTCGCCTGGCCCTGACGTCATGGTTTGCTTACATGTATGTACTCGATGAGTCCGTTCTACACGAAGACCAAGGTCGCGCACGTTCAAACATCGAATGCCCGATTGCACAATCTTTTTCTTTTTTCTTTTTCAGAGCTTGACAAGCTAATCCCAATCTTATGCCTAGCCATGATGGTCATCTTTTCAGGAGGCTCGAACCTAAGGCCAACTTTGCTGACTGGCGAAGTTGGACAGCGACCGCGAGCAAGACAAGATGACAAGACAGGCAATTTGAATTTGCTATGCCCAATTCTAACGGACCCGCCATGCTCCTGAACAGACCGATCACGGTCAGCCTCGACAAAAGAACGACCAGCGACTGAAAACGTGGTTCAGACACATTCTCAAGGAAGAGGTCTCGATACGATTAGGCTTCCAGACAAACGCACGGCACGCCCTAATGTGCCCGGCAGACACGTGCGTGCACTGGTGTCGATCCCAGGGCCCAACACTTGTTTCTCTCTTCACCCTTGAGGAGAAAAGACACGACCTGACAGAGTCGCCTGGAATTGCCTATACCCGGCGGAATTCGAAAGGCTAGGCTTCACCTGTTGATGCATACGGTTGGATGATTTGCATTGCCCTGCTCATTGAAACCATGTCAGTTGGAAGGCCACCCGCACGTTCTCTCCACCGCTGAGAGAAACCAAACTTGTAACTGCTCTGCCACTCAGCCAACTTAAAAGATTGGCTTCGTGGAGCGCTATAGGTATTCCGACTGCACACGGGTTTCCCGGCTGTGCTAGGCGATGGCGCCGTAGGTTCGAGCCCTCTCCCGTGTCTTCTTTTCCTCTCTTCTCTCGAGTACGGCTGCTTTACTGTTGGTCATCTGGACTGCACTGATGAGGGGCAATACTCCGACACGGTACCGTCTGCAGTTCTTTATTTATGTTTATTTATTTGTATTCGAAGTTCTTCTTTTGTTCGTGGGAGGTCTTAGGATAAGGTCACCACATGAGGTGTACCTTGAAAACACCTCCTAGGGAAAACACCTGTATGAGGTGCTCCTGGGCTACTGCCTCCAAGTGATTAATCTCCTCTTTTCAATTTCTTTCCAGGGCCTCTTCCCTTCCCGTCTCCTTTTTTTTCTCCTCGCAAAGATCAATGGCCTCCTTTAAAAGCCGTACTTTCTCCAAGCATTGCTCCTCTGTTCCAGACTGTCTGACCCGCCAATTATCTTTCGCCTTAGTTTGCCGAACAACTTTCTCCGCACGCTCTTTGCAGGCGCGAGGGGTAACGCCACCCATTCGTCTGGCGAACTTCCGAATTGGTCGGCCTGAACTCAGACAGGCTGCGGGAGGTAGGACGGGGGACACACCACGGGAAGTTGGTTCAGAATCACGGTGCGGCGAGGATGAAGCAAAACAGCTGGACGAGCTGGTTGAAGACGAGCAAGGAGCACAATCCATCGCTACGTATAGGCGGTTGAAGCGAAAGCACCCACTGGCGACTCGTTCTGGGAATGACGAGTCGACCACGCTAAGAACCAAGATCGGAACTTTGACGGCAAACGAGACTCTAACCCAGATAACGAATGAGGCTGACTTGTACTGTATGTAGAAGCGGGTGATGCATTCCGGGCCACATGCTGTAAACCGTTCCACCCCTCCGAAGATCACCTTCCCTTAACTGTGGCAGCACGAGACTTCGTACGTGTATTGCCACATTACCAATGAGCAGCAGTGCCGGCAATTGAAACGCCACACAGTCGACATTTACGCCACAATCAACCAGTTAATCAACGAAGGCCTAGGCCGAGCTTGCAAACTTTACCATTCTTCCTTCCAGCCAGAAAAAAATAAGGAATCCGAAACATTTCGTGATGAAGCCTGAAATGACGTCATAGTATAGATAAATGCTTCTTCCTTCACCTAGAATTTCTGTCTTTGTTCCAGAATGTTCTTTGTCTAGAATTTTCTATTTCCAGTAGTTTCCTTTTGTTTGCCTATAAAAAGCCAGTCAGTGAGGGAGAGAACAGGTTGGATGTGGGAGAGAACTTGGAAGTGTGGATCAGAGTTTGGAGTCTGGTAATAAAATGCTTTTCGAAAAGAATCGTCGATGTGTAAAGAAGTTGTACTGTCGGATCGGGATTTTGAGGAAGGATTATTTTTAACGAACCAGAAAAGAGTAGTTCTGGCTTCGTTACACATTTCATTTAGAAACAGCGAGTCCTTGGCGCGGGAAACACAGCTGCACTGACGAAAAGCGCGCGAAACGAAATCGTCAAAAGCCGGCGAGATGTTTCCTGAAGAGCCAGGCGGTTCGAACTTGCTATATAAAGTCATCTGAGGTTACTTGCTGATTTCTTTTGAAGGCTGTCGCGCTTGCCGCTTCAAATAGGCTCCCTAATCTCGATCGTATCGTGACTACTCCGCTGCCGTGACTCTTCACGAAAGTAAGCCGAGGCGTCTCCCATTCCCGCGGCTTCTTTGCAGTCTGTTCATGAATGGAACATATTCTCTACAGGTGCTCAGTTCTCACGAGACGTCCATTTTTTCTGCCTTCATCACGAGGACTCGACAATATCCAAAGTTCTGCTACATGTATTTATGTTATCAATCGGTCACCGCAGCGTGCGCAGGCCGGAGAGTCAAAGCAGGCGAGCAGGTGACACGCCCCTGTCCCGGGCATTGGCTGACGTCCGAGACAACTCAACGTCTGTGCGGAAGGCAGCTAAAAGGCATCACATCTCTAAAACGACACTGCAGCGACATGTGAATGGACGCCAAAGCCGTCGTGGCCCGCCCACCAAACTCTCCCAACATGACGAGGACGCTCTGTCAGGGTATTGTGAGAGAGTGGCAGCATATGGCTGGAGCATCAGCAAAGGTGAATAACAGAAAGATGTGTCTCTGGCTAAAGCAGCAGCAACAACAACTGCAACAACAACTGCAACAACGACCACAACCGCAACAACAATGGCAAGAATAAACAGAACAAAACACTACCCTTGTATGTTGACAACAGAAAATCAGCATCTCTTCATTCTTTTCCTCAAGTTCTAGCATGTTTTTTTTTCACGAAACATTTGAATGATGACTCTTATCCAGGCTTAGTCCCAGTGACAATAATGTGTTTGGGTGTGTCACTGTGTGTGTGTTTCTTCAGCAATGACTATCGCAATTGCCAGCAAAGCCAGCCGAACAAAGCTGACATCAGGCACGGCAACATCTTGCGACATCTTGCGACGAAGAGGACGAAGAGGCCGGAGAGCTTGGAAAAGTGTCGTGCTGAAAATGCAAGCCAGCAGGCAGTCGGGAAATGGTTTGATTTGCTAGAGGCGACCCTACTTAACAAGAACATTACCAATGGCTCTCAAATTTGGAACGTCGACGAGAAGGGATTTCAGTTAGATCTCCTGCCACGTCGTGTTGTCTGCCACCCCAGATCATCCACAGCCGTCAGCAAATCAGGCAGTCTTTGATGGGAGACGGTCCAGTTGATGCTCTGTAAACCCACTCCGAAAAGGGAAGCATGACCACTGATTCGTTCCGAGATTGGTTTCGCCTGATTTTCCTGAAACACACAAGGAGATATGTGCCAGGTGTAAGTGAAGTGTGCACATAAAACCTGTTTATCGTTTTCAGTGAAATTAAACGAAAGTCAGCTGAGAGTTACATTGACATTGTCCTACCCGTCAACATGTAGTTGATCTGGGATGGCCTTTTGTTTTAGGCATATGTATGCACCACTTGAAAATCCTAACGCGGCTTTAGATGCTGATAAAATTTATTTATTTTTTGCTCTTTTGCAGGTAATAATGATGGACAACCACCAATCCCACATCAGCCGGGAGTTGGTAGACGAGGCACACAACGCTGACATCGAGTTGCTCTGTCTACCGTTGAAGACCTCCCACCTTACTCAACCCCTTGACCGGTGTGCTTTTTCTGCCCTTAACGCAGCATATGATAAGTCAACTGCACATGTGCCGCTGCTTCAAAGAGGGGCACAAAGTCACGCTGAGTGACTTTCCAATAATACTGAAGGAGGCCATGATGGACAGCCTTACCCCACAAAACATCACCGCAGGCTTCCGCACCACCGGAGTGTGGCCTCCGGACAGCAACAGAATAATTTCCAGTGCAACCGCACCAGCCACCACCTTTCACACCAGCAGCAGCAGCAGCACCAAGACCACCACTTCTGACACTAGCAGCAGCAGAAGTACGGACAGCAGCAGCGAGGAAAGTGAGGAAGAAAGCAGCGCTGCTTATAACAATCGTTGGGCAGATAAAGAAGATGTCTACCTGAGACGGTAAGTGTGCCAAACCGGAAAATGCAAATCCACCAGCAAAACCTAATCATGACCTCTTACACCAATAATGCAAACTGGCAAATTCAGTATGAGCTGTCAACATTGAGAAGTATGTCAGTTACTAGAAAGGATAGGTCAAGGCTCTTTGTCACAACTACCTCCTTTTCCGTTCAGGTTGGAAGAGGGAGATGACCTACCCGGCAGCGACTACGAAGAATGGAAGAAACATCAACGGCAACAGAAACATCAAGGCAGGACAAAAGTGAGCACAACAGCAACTACAGTGACAGGAGCAGCAGCAGCAGCAGCAGCAGCAGCAGCAGCAGCAGCAGCAGCAGCAGCAACAACCACACCGACAACATCAACAACACCAACAACAGCAACAACAACAGCAATGTCCAGAGCATTCGTCGATGCTGGGCTTGTTTCGTTAGAGCTAGCCCAAGCAATGTGTTTGTCAATCACCAAAGGCAGGAAGACTAGTGCAGCAAGCCAAGCTCGTTCCACTACATCAGAGGAATTCAGAAAGGACAGGAAGAAGAAAAAGAAGCTAAGAAAAAAGAACGAGAGAAGAAAAGGCTTCAGCGGCTGGAACAACAAGAAAAGCGAAGAAAAGAGCTTGAAGAGGGAAAAGCAAAACGAGCAAGGCAAAAGAAGACCAAGGAGGATGAACAAGCTCAAAGAAAAGCAAGGCAAGAAAATAAGAAAGCGAGGAAGACGATGCCACTGGTGTGCAGCATTTGCACAACATGAGAGAAATCATCTGCTGCTACTGTGAATGTGGACTTAACTTTCACATCCACTGTACAACATCAGGGATAACTGTCCTGTCTGCGACAGAGGATAACTCTCATCCGTCTCTTATGAACCGGGCTGTTGTTTACCTTCTTTCACATTTATACATACACGCAAGCACGCACACACAGCCCTCTTTCCTTAGGGCCCGGTCACACTGAGTTTAATCTTTTGATTTTTCATCGCGCGATGCTCGTTTCCATGGATATTGGAGCATCCAGGCGATTATAATCGCGTGATGAAAAATCCGCGCTCGGCCGTGATTTTTCATCTTCTGATTGTAATCTTGAAGATTTTTTCCCTTTTCCCGCCATTTTTCAAAGCGAAGCTT